>JAVHNF010026463.1:26625-39573 GCA_034783455.1 Micropsitta finschii | reverse complement strand
GTAAAATGGAATAACACAGTCATACAATAACTTTTACAATTACTATTTCTGTGTCCGAATCAGAAGAATCTTGTACAACTGTCACTTCTACTGACTGCCAATACAAAAAGATCTCAGAATTTATAACAAGATTAGGATTAAGAGCATTGAAAACTTCAGAAGTGGGTGTTTTTAGGGATCTTGCACATCTCACTTTTCAACTGAAGGCAAAAGAAAGAGCATAAGACCTGGTAAAAATGTTTTAGATCACATTTATACCAACCCCCTTCAAAAACAATGAGTTTCATATACGCTGTTGTCTGGAAGCATTCAGAATAACCACAAAATCCATTTTCTCTAAACTGATGAAGACTGTAATCTTGCTGAATGACCGCAAACTCAACCAGCATCTCTCAAACAAGCCAAACTTTCCCCAACCTACCTCTTCATCCATACTTATTGCGGTATCAAATGTGTTACAGAATCAGGCATTTCAGAATGTTAGTTGATTGTGCTGCATTTCAAGGCATTTTGTTAGGTCAGCAGCTGACATCTGCACTGCTAAGCACTTGCAACCCGGTTGGTTCATGCATCACCCCAACAAGTTTCCGTAGCAGCATCCCAGAAGAAGAAAGAAACAACATCAAATAACGTGATACTATGGCCACTACTTCTGTTTTCCAATCTGCAGGTTTGTGGTGACTAAAGTTCTGCACATTATGCAGACTCTTTTTTACTAGCTTCAGTGTAATCATGATTTCTTGTGTCTTGCACACTATCAATCTTAAGCAGGAAAAAAAGCTATTTATTTCTAAGTAAAGGCTTGGTCTTAGCAACTCATATAGAGAGATTTGGTAATGGAGTTCTCAGTTGCAGTAATGCAATAGTTCCAAGAAAAGTAGTTGTTTAAAAAATAGGGGCCAATTTATCACTATCGTAAGCAAGACAAGATGACAGAACTTGGAACTGAAGTTTATTTAAAGTTTTACATACGGCAATAGGTTGATCTGTCAGACTGGAAGATACATTCTTACCATTGGTTCCTCCAACCTAATAACAGTAGGAGATAAAGTTACTCCTAAAATGGATTTAAGGGGAAATGTTCTCAGTCAGCAATTTGTGCTCACAAATACTCACAAAATGGCTTTTCTTCTCAAGGGAGACACTGCCCTGTGATTCAGCATAACCAACTGCCTCCATCCAGAACAAGCCACCAGACTTTCCCACAAACCTGTAAATGTCTGTCTCCATTGTCAGAGGACACTCACAAGAGGAAACCTCTCATAAAAAGCATCCTCCTAACTTAATTTGCTTTTAGGTTTGGTCTCCGAAAGAAGCCACCTTTTCTGTCCCAACTTCTTTGCCCAAATATTTTGAAATAGTGGTAGATTTCAAATACAATCAAGAGAAGGTATTAAATTCCTGAATATTTTAAGTGAGGGAAAAAAAAATAATAAAGGAAAAATATCCAAATTAATGCCTCCACTACAGCAAAGTCCTTACTGTGAAGTCGATAGCTGCTGAACTGCCAGGAGGCTAACGGAAATATGCACATTGGCCAAGTACCCAGCAAAACCTGCTTTCACCTCACTCAGAATGTAGCTAAGGTACAGATACAGGGAAATGGAGGGCCACCAAAATGTGAGGGGTGGGTTTTAAGTAGCACACTGAAGGAGGCTTAACACAGATCTTAAAAAAAGTCAGGCTTGATTGGCTCTACTGCTCTGCTCCCCTGTACTTTTTGTTAGTATTTTGAGGGTTCTGTCCCTTAAGTGATGTTTGCCTTGTGCAATATGCAAGAATCATCATCTGAAGGCTGCTTCATAAGGAGTTCCAAGACTTACCACCCTGTTTCATTTTCTGCTGTAAGAAACAATCCAAATAACTGGAAGTACTTCAGACCTTTACTTAACAGTTACCCATGCTTGTACAGGAGAGATTTTTTTTTTTCCCCAAAAGTATGCTTAGATTGACATGGAATTCTTTTGCAGTGTATCAGAAAGCCACTGTTATTCTAGGAGGCTGAAAACAGGCACATGCATTCTGTCTCTTGTCACAGGGCAGGAACAGCTCTGCTTTCTCACACTATTTTGTGATATTTCATCATAACTTTCTCTATGCTGAGATGTATTTTAGATATCCTGTAAAGATCTAGGTATTAGAGAAAAACAGCCTTCCACTGTCTCGCTTCCTAGGAAAGGCAGATATTTCTGGCATTTCTACTAGAGCTGCCTACAACTGGCAAGTTCACATCTATCCTGGGTATTGTAATGGAGGGGAAAGCCTAATTGTGAGAGTTAGTGATAAGTGAGTTAAGGAAAATGGTGAATTACGACAGTTTCCTTAAAAAAAACCAAAAAACAAACAAACAAACAAAAAAAAAAACCCACCAAAACCAAACAAAAAAAGCACCAGAGTTTCTTAAGTAAGTCACATTATTCAAGAGAGCAGTTACTCAGTTATTCTGTACACTACAGAACACTACTATACACTATTAGCATTGAATATATGACAGTTAGCAACAACAATAATCAATGCCAAACCCCCTGAAAATTACCATCTTTCTTATAGCACAGCTCCACCATATAAAAGTAACTGCTCTAAAGAGACTAGAAAACCAGCTTTTGCACACATTAACTGTAGCTGGAGTCACACTGAAAAGCAAAGAGCAGATTACTTCAGCATTTTCCTTATACATGGAAGGATAAAGCATGCAGACAGGACTTAACCATTTGCAAGCACAGAAGCACATTTGTATTGATGTTATAGCACAAGCTACAGTAAGTAATAAAATAGCCATGGTCTTAAGTACATTTGAAAGCTCCGATGCAGCCACTGTCAATCCCAATAATATCTTCATTCATTCTGCCTCTCACATTTAGAACAAATTCACAGACTAACAATATCAAGTGCTTAGCAGTGACAGTGTCAGGTTGCAGCCAAACATGTGCCTAAAACCAAAACCAAACCCTGCTTTTGGCAGGCATGCTAACCTTAAAATCAATGGACTAACTGATGAGACTATTCACTGAGGGGTTTTTGGTTTTGTTTTGGAGCTTGGTTTGGGATTTTTTTGGTTTTTCCTGTTTTAAATCAAGCATTCTAGCCAATTCTGAGGCTGCAACTACACAAAAGCCAACAAGTATTGGTGCACGCAAATACACAAGCATGCAAATGTTAACATTTGTACAACTGTACAAAGATCGTAACATTACAGCTACAGCAGGTAGATGAAGGAAGGTAGCTTGCTGCAAGTCACTGTTACTAAAAAAATGCAACTCCAGGAGCGATAACTTTTGCCTAATATTCAAAAAGAGAAAACCTTTAGGTTAGACAAAGCTGTATAGATTGTTTCTAGTTTCACACTGTAGTTCTTACTGTTTGCGGATAGGAGAGTGGACGTAGTCTGTCATAGTCCTCTTGACCAGCTGTATCCCACAAACCCAGGTTCACTGGTTTTCCGTCGACCATTACATTAGCAGAGTAGTTGTCAAATCTAAGAAATAAAGGAAGAGTTAGCTGCATTTGCTTGGAGTACCCAGGGCACCAAGCACTTTTTCCCTACAGAGTCCTAATTGGGAGCACTAGGAAAAGGAACATTTTTATTGCATCCTTCTGCTCCACAGAAACAGTAAAGTTGTTCTTTAAATACTGAGCCTGGTATTGAGTAATGGAAGAAAAAGATGTGTGGAACAGACTTGGTCCAGTCTGAAAGAAGTAATCTTTTTCACTGCTCTTCCAAAGGAAGTGTTAATCTTAGTAAGTGCAGGAAAGCAGATGGTATATTCAGCAAGTACCTTCTAGTCTTTGTGGGACAGTCAGCAAGTTAATCTGTCTCATTTTGTAAGAGACAGAAGATAGATGTGCAGCAAGCAAGGAATCCTTCCTAACAACATTAGGTAAGAAACGAAAAAGCACAACAAAACACTTGGTAATGCTGCTAACCAAAACCCCCTCCAATGAAATATCAAAGTTAATAACCAGGGGCCAGTAGAGGCACCATTTTTATCTCATTACCACTGTGTGCACAGAAGTCTTAATGACTTGTTGAGGCTAAACTAAGCTCACCGGGAACACAAGCATACTGTAATGCAAAAAACTGAATTAATCTGACAAAAAAAAAAAAGAAAAAAAAGGAAATGGGAGTAATTGAGACAACGCTTCCTTGGAAGGGTAACAAAAATCATCTGTAAATCTCATTAGAATGTGCTCTGTTGTCTGAAAAACTCATCCATACTCAAAGAGAACAATATAGCCTGATAAACAGAGAGACAACTGAAAAGGGCAAAGAAGCTGCTCGTGCATAAAACGCCTCCTCCACACAGGCCCTTGGAAACAGAACTACCCTAATATTGATACTGAAAAATAATTACTTGCAAGAAAATGGGAAGCACCAAAATAAATGAGTCCCCACAATCTTGCCTGTGGAACTCTAGAGCTGTGGCTGGCTCAGCACAAGATTGGCAGTAGCACAGAAAGTAGAAGGAACAAATAGAAAAAAATTAGTCATGTAAACCAACTACTTCTGACTATGATACAATGTTTTACAAGCTGCACAGCCTTGGGACTGCTTATTATGGATGATACCGAAGATAGAAATAATATTTTAGTTTAAAAGAGAACAGCATCTGATAAAATGTTAGTCCCTAATAAGCTAGGGCTAGAGGGCACATGGAGGCAAAACTGACAGGACATGAAGCAGCCCTAGTATGATTGTGCTGAGCAGTAAAAGCTTGAAGTGCTGCTCCTTACAGCACACACCTAGATACTCAAACATTTAAGATGAGACTGAGGGGTATATGCAGCCAATTCAAACAATTCAAATAAGGAATCTGGGCTGGCAGTAAGCACAGAGAATGCGACATAAATGAGTTCTTAGGATTTTGTTAGTACTTACACAGTGGGTATATATTCTCCAGGAAATGCATTAGTTGTGTAACTGATGAGTAGGCATGTTTTACCTACAGCACTGTAAAAAGAGAAAGTTCACATGTAAAACAAATTCATCTTGAATAATGAGAAATAATATTCCTTTTAGGGAAAAAAACTAATCACATCCAGTCCGCTAAGGAACAACTGAGTGTCAGTAGTCACTTTTGTACAGCAGAACAGTCAATAAACTGTAGCCTTAAGATTACCAGTACTGAAAACACACCTCATATAAAACCCACTTTGTGAAATGGTAAATTACCTTTTCAATCTTTAGGCAAAAAAATTTCAAAAGTATTAAGACTACCAACATCTGCTAAACACATGAGTGAATATGCATCAAGACCACCTTACTCCAAACCCCTGAAATTGAAAACGAACTTGAGAAGTATTTCCAGATACCCTTTATACAATTCCAAACCCACTATCTTTCCCAGGAAATGGTATTCTTTCACATTAAGTCCAAAAAAGCTTGAGAAGTAGAGTTCCTCAACACATCATTACTTCTGAGTACCTGAATGACTCCCCACATCCATTTATCAACTATTCAAACATTTCATAAACTGATTTATGGATACATTCCAATACTGGAGAACTTGGAACACTGAACCTTTCCTCACTGCTCTAATTCTGAACAGCCTCAAATTAGGGGTAGAGCAAGGTTCTGTTCAAGGTTTCTTTCAAAACTCTGGCAGCCAGCTCCTTCCCTCTCCACCCTCCCCACATCTTATCTAGAGTCAGACATTAGATTAATGACATCACTGAGTTTCTGTTACAGTTTCAATTAAAGGACTGGAAAACTTGAAATTGAACCATATTTCTTCTTTTAAAATAGACTGCAAGGAGTGTTTCTGATGCTGCAGGCTGGCTCCCATGCTGCCTTCTCACTTGGAAGGCACAATCCTTTAACCGCATGAGAGATTCCAGACATGCATGTGCAGCTAGCTCCTCAAAAGCGCTAATGCCCAGCCAGGCTTGCAGCCTTCCCATCACTCCCTTCAAGCTCCCATGCAAGAAAAACTGCCTTGTCTGACAGATGGTTTATCACTACAATGATTTGCTCTAAGCTTCAAAACTTTGAAACCTGACTGTACTTGCACATACAACCTCGCCATTAGTATTAGGCTTGATTCATGAGTCTCCTGAACTGTGTATTTCACAAGCTGAAGGAACTCATTAAAGTTTTATTCTAGAACTACAGTTAATATAAAACACCAAACAGAAAGAACAAAACACCCAAACAAACCCAACCCAAGAACCAAATGCTATTGCTAAAATTATCCTATTATCCTTTAGCTTCTGCAGAAAAGAAAACAAACTTACAGAAACAAATGTTTTGTCAAGGGCTTGCTGGCTCTCCAGCTGCAAATGCTCCAATGCAGTCATATCTGAATTTTACTGTGTATCTTAATCACTTAAATCACTGCATTTTTTCTCTTGCTTTGGAAGTGTGGGGACTGCCCTTTCAAATATCAAAATTTTATTTAAAAGGATGTAACACTCAGCATTATTAGCCAGCCAGCCATAGCTAGTGACTCACAATTTAAGGCAGGTTAAGGAAATCTGAGCTTTGTCACAACCATAAGTGTATTACTGCATATGTTGTAGCTCAATCTGTAACAAGTCTCTCCACTGAACTTTATGCAGTTCCATACTGCATGAGCCCAAGAAGTTATGAGCAGCACCTGACAACACTACCTTAAATGCCTGAGCTATGAGAGTTGCTTCAGTGTGCAAAATTATCTAGGATTTTATCCTACCTGTCTATTTTTTAGTTTTCATTTTATGCTCCTGAGCAGACAGCCAGCACAACATCCCATCTACTGCAACTCTGATCATACCCTGCAGTTTCTACGCTACTTTTCACACCAGCTTCTATGGAAGGAAAATGCCAGCTCCTTGAACAGATTACTGTTTTGTCCTTTCAGCATGCATTCTCTTTTACCAAGCTGTTACAACAACAAAAAGGGGGCATTTAATTCTGTTACTGGCACATGCAACCTCTGAACATTTTCCTGTAATAACAAGATTGGGATGTTGTCACTTTAAAGGAGTCTTTACCCCAGTAAGGGTTTACACACATACACTCTCCTCCCCATAAGGGGGAAGATTTCACCCCTTCACCTGTAAGTGTGACAGGTTTGTTACCACCCCAGGAAAGAGACTCTTGAGCCCCATCAGCCCGTCAGAGCCCTCTGGAGGCACGTCCCATGACAGCACACTGTGTTGGAGGGGGATTCCACTGTCCTATTCAGGGCACACAGGAGCAGGTCCATCCACCAAGTTAACATTTTCTAAGTTTTTAAGCCAATTGTAAGTCAATTTAAGTCTCCAGAAACTCACACAAAATAGATCTTAACTGAGAATTTTTATTACATAATTTTGCAATAACTTTAAGGTTTGAAGATTGCGAATGACAATATAAAATACTGTGAGAACAAGTGTGAAAATAATATATAAAGCCAGCTAAAAATTGGTCATGAAATGACCATAGACCAACCAACAGGTGACCCTATGGGGGAGAAAAGATGCGTTCAGCCTGTCAGTGATCCCACCAGTGATAATGGACTCTTCTCTCTCATTTCCCCCCTCCAATTTCACAGATTTATAGGATCTAGTTGGAATAACAACTCCCCATAACACTCCCATCTTTTACCAACTGGTCAACTAACTTGTATAAGGATCACATAATTAAATGCTTAACTACACATGCTTATGCAGGGTCTCCTAACCCAGGCAGGGGTCTTTTGACCTGTGGGTGTGATTTTTAGTATAAGATTACAATGAAGATAGTTCACCATAGGATACTAAATAATGTTTTTCTCACTCATGAATAACATATTTTGACAATTGCCCAGGTGTTGTTGGAATATAGCAGACCTCAAGAACAGTTTCTTGATTACATGCTTCTTAGTCTCGTTTTTCCTCAGTCTTATTTTCCTCAATTCTGTTTTCCCTCAGTCTGGCTGTTCTCAGTCTGCCTACTCTAGCTATCAGTTCTCATCATAAATCACTGCTGTTCCTCAGGTCTCCTGACACTTGAGGCCCTTGTATCTGTTCAGGCTCTTTCACAGTAATACAAGTTTCAATTTCTTAACTAAATAACTATGGAATTTTAACAAAATATGATTTTGAGTTTAAATACATGCCTATGCAGCTTTAACTAAACACCTACGGTGCCTGAGTATGTACCTATGGAGCTTGAGTGGCTCTAGTCATACCTATTTTGGTGTGACACTCTCACTTTACAGTCCTTGTTTGTCAGTTGCTAGATGGTTTATCAGTACATGGCCTCTCCACACCCCCACACCTGCAAGGAGTATAACAGAGACTCACCATGGTGAGTTCACTCTCCTTTCAGTTTATCTTGGCATAACCTAAGGCCACAGAGGTGCCTGGGGAAGTGTGGTAGGGTAGATTTGGTGCATGTTTACCACATTCCACCCCAGAAGTAGCAGCTACATTTTACCCTAAAGTTTCTTTAATTCTGTAACATAATTGAGGATTTGGGGGTGGTCTCCAATTTCCCCTATTAGTCCACAGATGTACTTGTGCTCAGAAGAGGTATTTACCCTAAAAAAACTTCTGTGGGAAAGCATCAGATAGCAGTATGACAATGCAGCTCATTTAACAGCTGTCAGAAGAAGGGATCCCATCTTACATCTTGCACTGGCATTCACTGACTGTGACAAGCCAGGACAAGAACTTAAGGAAAGCTCCCTGAGCTATCAGTTAGATCAGTTTGACTGTATTACTGATTTGCACTCACAACACTATAAAGGAGAATCTGCTGGTCCAGCTTACAAAGGACAAACATGAAACCCTTCAAAATACTAAGAGGAGCAAAAGCTAGCTACTTTGGGAAATTTCTGGAGGTGCAAAGGCTATGTGTTCTCATGCTTCTAGAATCTGTTTGGTCTACTGCTTCATTTTCCAGTAGGTTCATTACAGATAATTTCAGCTTACAACAAATTAATGTCAAACTCTACATTTTCAGCAGTGGATCATTTTCTCTGCACCCTGTTTCCTTTGCTCATCTTGCATTGAAACTGGTGAGTCTGCTCTGGCTAATCAAAACAGCACAGGAAGGAGGTGGCAAGAGATTTCATTCCAAGCTTAGAAGTGGCTGCAGTGTGTTTCTACAGCATCAATCAGTCAGAGTCATTTAACAAGAAAAAACATGTTTAACAACCCTGTTTCAGACTTGCTCCATCCAGGTTTCCTGCCTTCCTCACCTTTTGGCTCCCTGCCCTACAAATCATATCATTATGGTCACCAGTCTTAAAAATAAACACTACTGGCTACCTTTACTTATAAAGTACCTCCTCTAGGCACTTTACCAACTTTTTGAGACTTCTCTTTAGAGAGAGTTGCTTTAATACAGAAGTCAAACTGTTTGGCGAAATATAAATCCTCGTACATAAAGGCTGAGACTAAGAAGCAAAAATAACACCAAACCAAGATAAGTCATAACAAGATTTCTAACAATTACTTAATCATAGCTCTGTCCACCCACTATTACATAAATGAAACCAGTAACATTTGACTGTAATTAAAAATATGGCTTACAGAAATCTGGCATTTTAACCACTTAACAATAAGTGAAAGACTTACAAAAGGCAGCACTAAGCCTGGGTCCCATTGCTTCTGGGTCCCATTCAAGAATCAATGTATTTATATAACCACACATGTATTAATTCCTGAAAACAAAACATGTCATCTCTTTCCTGGCTTTACTGACACTAACAAGCTTTATGAAGTTTCCCCACTGCATTAGAGCCACTTGGAGCCACAGTATGTGACATGCACTGAAAATGCCATTGGAGGACCTGCACCAGCATTTCTTTCACTCTAAAGGCATCAGAGCTGCACGGATGGTTGAGAGCTTTCCTGCAACTAAAAACTAATCGTGAGAATTTAGTTCTCGCTTGCAGCCATGGTAATGGAGGCCAGTTGAAGTACTTGTGGTTTAATTCCAGAAATGCTGGTATCTGCAAACAGGTGGCAGCCTTCATAAAAAGCTTTGATTACATCATTTCTTTCTTTGATCCATATGAACTACCTCCCTAGTAGACACTATGCCCAACAGCACAGGTTTTCACTCAAAACATTAAAACAGTAGCTGTAGTTTCTCTAGGACCATCCTGAGATACAAGGTTCCACATTTTTACTAGAGCAGGTTTAGTTACATCTGGCTCTGCCAGATAAGCTGTTTTACTCACTGTGACACACCCTTTCCCAAATATGCTGGTCAGTACCTGCAACACTACTACATTTTTTAAACTTTAAAAGTTCGTTAACACAAATTACTAAATTTCAGGTCACCACATGCTACCTATTGCATGGGAGGGACCTCAATTGCTCCGCATCTTATACAAGCACTGCATTGCTCCAGCAAATAAGGCCTCCAATTAAGCAGAATTCCAAGCAGGGCCTGCTCTTGTTCTTACAGTATTTCTACAATTAGAAAATGTCTACAAAAGAGCATGAAATATGACAAATCCTGTAGCATCTAGTAATCACTCCTCCAAAACACAGAACTTCCCCTAAATGACAACCCTGGAGATTTCATACCACTTCACAGCTGCCTTTACAGAGTAAAAACAAAAGCTGCTAAAAATAACTTACACCGATTCTTTTTCTCAAATGTCAATCAACAGCAACTCCTGCAGTTATTCAAGTGGAGTGCTCTTCATCTGTCCTGCACATTCCTACTGCTCTGTCTCATCAAGAAGCAACAGTTGCCATTTATTTTCCATCAAACAAGCCTCACAGAGGGGAAAAAAAACAAGGGCAACATACAATAGCACAACCAGCACATATGCCAGGTTTTGCTAGTTAAATTAGTTGTCTAAACAGGTACTAGACAAAGGTCTAAGAACAAACATGAGTTACTTATGAGAATCAGCCCATTTTCTTACTAACTTAGAAACTAATAATCACACAGGTACTTCTACAGCTTTGTTTACTTTGTTCCCAGCAGACCTTTGGGGAGGGTACATAAAACAATACCTAAGTTTCATATCACATAAGCAAATCTTTAACTCATATTGTTTCACAGAAACATAAAGCCTTAGCCTTATCTAAGGCAAACACTGCACATTTCCTAGAATATGTGTAATGCTTGAAGTTTTGAGGCAGCAGCAACACAGGGAAACACAAATAAACATTAAAAAAATATATATATTAAAAAAAATCTGAATGGAGAATGATACAAAGCTACCAAAAATGAGCAATATTACCTCAATGGAACCTAAAGAAATACTTGTTTCTAAGGAAGAAGGAAAACAAACTACTGTATCTTGTTCACACATGTACAGCACTCAGGTAGAATTACACAACTTTCATTTCCAAAACAAAGAACAATAAACAGATTACAAAGTGGGATGGTTTACAAAGGAAATGACCAAAAGAACAGTATTGTTGAATGAATTACTGAACATTATGCAGTTTTTCTCTGCTGAGTTCTCAAATATAGTGAAGGAAGTAGACTGAACTTTTTTCCCCACCCAAACATGATGCATTGTGTTTATTTACAGCATTGTCACAGACAACATAGATCATCTGTATTAAAAAATATATAATCGAAAAGCCAATGTGTTGGGTTCAAAATCAATATAAACAGAAGAACAGTCCATGGTTATCCCACCTAGCATCAAAGAACTATATTACTATGAACATTCTTCATTTGTCAGGATACCACTTCCATGTTCCTATTGCTCAAAATCTTACACAGCACGTCAAAACAAATTTGTCACACAGAGTAAATTTATCTCTAACCATACTTAGCTACCTTCTCAGGGTTTCTACATCTTCAAAAGTATAGCAACAACAACAAAAAAAAATCCAGACAAATAAACTGAAGATGAGACCACCACATGAAATTACAGACAGTGGCAAGCCCATTTTGCTACACTTCACCATCTACAGAAGTTTGCTGTGATACCAATTATGCTCAGCCTAAACCTTTTTTTTTGTTTTTGTTTCTCCTAAGGAAATTGGAACTGGGATTTTTGTTTCTCCTAAGGGAAGAAAAAACCCTCTGCATAAGAGAAGTCTTGTTTTCCAGCTGGCCTATGATGTTCCCCTGAGCTCTGACAACCAGTAAGAGAAAGAATGTCTCCAAGTTGGTGGGAATAGCATCACGGAGACTATTCAAAAGTAGCAAACACACAGACTCTTTCCCCACAATTCCAGTATTCCTCACGCTGAAATCCAACAGTTAAAGTTAAGAGTTAACTTGATTCTAAAAAGCATCCTCAAGTGGTTTCACTTACAAGTAATACCGTATTCAAAAGCTGTAGGAGTAAGTTCTTTACAGACAAGTATACTGCTAATTACTTGTATTCTATATGCTTTATCAGTCTCCTTTAGGTAGGAACCTTACAGAACTAGATGCACGCATGCAGAAAAACAGTCCCTGCTCACAAGTGTTTATGATCTGCTTAGTCTGGCACATTTCACTTGGTTTTACTGCAAGAATCAGATGTCAAAAGTCAAGCTATAAGCAGAAATAAGTTTGCTACTTTCACAAAATATATTTCATATCAGCGTTAAATTTCTCATATCATTAAAGGCATGGTATCTTTTTTTAATACCCTTTGATTACTTCGGTATTTCTAGTGATATGAAGGTCATCAGACGCAAGGGGCAGTTCCTGGGCGAGCCGGGGAAGGGGAGCACCCCTTAGTGCACCCCTCCCGCATCACGTCCGGCGAAAGCCACTTCTGTCAGCACAAATATGAATTAATTTGCAACCCAGCAGCAATCCGGGGCTCGGGGAGAAAGCCAGCACCGGAGCCATCCCCCGCTCACGGACACCCCCGCGGCAGCCTCACTTCTCGCTCCTGCGGAAGGCAGCCACCATTTGCTCATAGCAGTCACCGCCTTGCCCCACGCTTCCCTCCCCTCCCCCGCCCTCAGCAGGAAGCCGCTGCCACCACCCCACACCTTACAGCAAAGAACAGCAAAAGAATGTACGCATTTTCCAGGAATGGAGCAAAATTACCATCAGAAGAAGACAAAAATTAACAAGTATTT
>JAVHNF010026463.1:0-12836 GCA_034783455.1 Micropsitta finschii | reverse complement strand
CAGGGGGGTTGGACTAGATGATCTTTTGAGGTCCCTTCCAACCCTTGGGATTCTGTGATTCTGTGATTCTGTATTAACATGAGTGTGGATCAGGACTGCTGAAGCAATTGGATCTGAAACCCAGAAACAAAAACATTTCTCCAAAAGCCTGGCTTATTTGACTTACAGTGTTAAGCTGTTGTCTGCATACAACAGACAACAAAAAAACACTTGGCAGAGCTGAGAGTAGAGGAATGAAGGTGGTAAGGGGTTGGAGCCTGTTTACTGTGGGTTGATTGCTAAAGAAAACATTGTGCAATTGCATTCTGATCTCTAGAACTAGTTATACAGGTAAAGAAATACCATTTTCCTGTGTAGTCAGCTTTTTTAAGTTGCATATAAACACAGTCCTGAATCCACAACTGAGTACTGTTCTATATAAAGAACTGACTAGCATGGCTGTACCTGTAATTGTTACCCGAGACCTTATTTGTTCAGCTGAATGGTTTGGCCTGGAAGATTCTCTGCTCTACTGTACATAAACTTGGTGGTGATATTGGCAGGTTAACAGGCAAGAGGAGTAGCTAAAGGTGTGAAAGCATGAATCCAGTGTTTAATGCTCCTATTCTTTGTGCTGATTTTAAAGGGGGGCTGGAACAAAACCACATGTAAATTACAACTTAAATGCATGGACAGCAGGGTGCGAAAGGTTGTCTCTATTGATGACAAGCCTGTGCAGGAGAGGATCTTGGAATGCTGAATCATGTTGCGTTATCACAGTCCAATACGGTCCTGTTTTAAGCAAAATTTGCTTTGAGTGGCCTTTAATCACTTACTACAGGACTGTAATACAGATACAGTACAGCTAAGCAAAATGATGGATACTTTTTCGGATGCATTGTATGTATATTAAACATAAGATACAAAGAATTCGCCTTAGGTGAGTGGATTTAATCCATTTTAAGGGAGTTTATGTACTTTGCCTTGAATTTTATTGCTTTAAACCTAAAAGGAAACTTTCTAACTTGAACATTCCTTCTGAAATTCAAGTAAAGGATAGTTTGGTATGTTAAAATCTCACATACTGCACTTTAGGCTTTGGGAGGCCATAAATTGAAAGCACTGTTCTTGCACTAATAGAGCTGTTGAACTGGTGGTGCCAACACTCAAATGGGTTTTACTGCCTTGGGGGAGAATAGTGAACCAGCAGGATGGCAGTCCTTTGAAACTATACATAAGTCAAGCGCTGTATGGTTTAAGCCACTGTTCTCTTCCTAAAAGTGTTTTAATATTATCTCAAAAGATGGAAGGTGTCTCAGTTAAGAACCAGTTTGTATGGAGTGTCATAGCTTCAATTAGTGAGATGTGGAAAGCTTTCTGAGAAAGTGTGCTGTCTTGGATGATTGTTACAATACAGAAGAGTAACATTTTTAGGAGGGGTAAAGGACCTTTATACTGAACCGGGAGTTGCCTTCATATTTCCAGTTCCCCTCTCATCTTGCCCTACTGTTGGTATTGGAAAGAGGTATTTCTAAGCAAAATGTCAGAGTTCTACTAAACAACTCATGCTTTCTAAAATATCATGCATCAGTGTCCAGATTCTTCCTGCTCTACATAGCAGAGAGTTCTATTTCTGCCATTAGAAAAACAAAGAAAGAAAATATCCAGTATTTAGAGAATTGCCTAGTAGTTTCCCATAAATGTACACTTGCGTGACAATTTACTATATGGTGTACTGCTTTGAAAAAGAAAATACACTTTAAGTGTGTACACAGAGCTCTGCATGTAGATAAAAAGTGTTTTATCAGAGTATGATGTTGGAATGCTTATGCAAATGCTTCTTTACTTTCTGACATTAAAATGCAAAATGCAGTAGAGATAGTGCTGTACTTAGTGTAATATTAACTAATGCAATCTTAGAAATCATATTGTGCATTGTCATGCACTGAGACAGTTTTATCTGTAGACTGTTTTTAGCCTCTTACTTTTTCAGTGTTGGGTTTTTGCTGTTGTTGTTTGGGGTTTTTTGGGGGTATTTTTGTTGTTTTGTTTTTAAGGACTGTAAAAACTGCACTTTCTTAAACTCTGCCAAAGTTTTCTTTCTTTCTCCTTTGCTCCTCTCTCATCCCTCATTCTAGATATACGCACTGAATTTTTGGAAGAAGCAAGCATGTATGTATACTCTCCTAATATACCATCTTACTGTCAAGTTGTTCATTTTGTCTTTATGGTCTGTTCTTATGTGTATTTTCCTTCTCTTCCTCCCCCATAATTTCTCAGCATAAGCATATACTGATATACTATTCCATTGCAGAAACACTTCCCTGTAATTAATTATGCATAACAAATTGACAGAAACCACGTAGAGATGTAAGCACCCCATGTCTATCATTAGGGTGTATGACAAGTGGTACACTGGGCAGAGCAATAGGTGGTCAATGTGACATTTCTGCTTTTTCCCTTCCAAACTGCTTCTTTGATTAAAATCTAATATTTAATTTGAATTTGTAGTACCTCTGTCAGCTGAAAACTGCAGCTAGAATTTGGGGCTTATCAAATACATTGAGGTCAAAGCTTAAACAGTTACACTAGCTTCAGTACTCCTTGTTTTTTAATTATTGGTGTATCTGCAAAATTCACAAACATTCTTAGTATTTTGAAACGTTTTTTTCTATGAGTGCATAGAATAAAATATGTTCTGACACTTGTTTCTGTGATGCACAATCAGTAACTGGGAAACATAAACTATCTAGGGTTTTATAAATGTTTGTGATTAATCCACTTTTGGTATCTCAAATTGCAAAGCCTCCAATCCTCAAAGAAAAGCAGCATTCAGTAGTATTCAATGTCAAATAAACAACTTGCTGCATATGAAAATACTAATTTATGATCAGCTCACATACACTAGGACATAGATAACAATCTGCTGATACTGTGAAAACAAGAATAATACAGAAGTGCTAGAATAATGCTATCCTTTATCACCCTGCACTAAGTAAAGCCTGCTGTTGTGTACTTTGAAATTAGTCCTGTATTGCGTTCCAAAATCTCTATTATCTTAGTCTTTCTGGAACTGGTGATAAAAGATGCAGACCAAGCAGTTCACAATGAACTAAATTTAAAAGCTAAAAAATCAGAAAATGGCCAGAGGGACTTCCAGAAAGAATATCTGCCTTGAAAAGATGAAGTTTATTTATGTGATCTCAATATTGTAGTCTGTTTCACAAATCTTTCTTTTTCTTTCTTTGTGGAAGATTTGTATAAACCTGATAGCAAAAATGGTTAAACCCCAAACTTGTGACAGTGTCGGTGTTCTTTAAGTTTCTGTCTGTAGTCAATTCTGCATATTATCCAATATAAAAATACCTGGATGTAATTTAAGCTTTTGTTCTTTAAATCTAAATGTTTAATGTAAATCTAATGTTTAGTGCCTGATTCATCACTTTGAGTGTTCCATGAACTTCCTTGAAAATGGGTTTTGCTACCTGCTGGTGACTAACACTAATTTGAAATGCTGACCCTTAATTCTTCCTGTAAGCTGTGATGTTACCCATGCACAGCAATGTTAGTCTATGGCCTTGGTCTTTGGCCCTGTTTTTTTTATGGCAGTGTGGGAGATGGAGGAGGCTGGCACAAACCATTTTTGTTTGTTCCAGAGAAAGATGTTTACAACTTTTTATGTATTTTAGAAATTTATTGTAACACTTTTTAACTTGTGAGAAGAGTTTCCATAGTAAACTTGAAATCTCTTCTAATGAGGTGAATACAGATTTTTGAATAATATAGAGATCTACCTAAGCTTCCAGAAGCTGTTAACGGTGATGCTGCTCGCTTACACCACAGGAGGGAGTCAAACATCAGTCTTTTACATATTTTCAGTTAAAGTCATTGTTTGTTCTTAACACAGTACATTTCAGTTTATAAATATGCTTTGACTTGTCTTATGGATTGTCACTGCAAATAGGATAATGTACAAAATCTATACACAGTGGTAATGTATTGTAACTGTTTACAGTTGAACTCTTGAGTACCAATTGATGAGTTTTATCAAGCTATTTAAAAACAGAAATAAAAGTATTTTAAAAAATGATCTTTTGTCTGTGGTCAACAACAGAGCTAGTTTTGCTGCTTCTCATTCTATTTTTTCACTTTATAAATTCTAGATTCTACTTAAAAGAGATCATGTTTCTGACAATACGACGTCAATGAGTGGCTTTTTCAGAGATACAATTTGGGAGATGTGTGTTTACTGAATACTAAACAAATTTAAAACCTGGGTGACAATAAAAGGGCTAAATGCCTTTTGCTTGGCCTTGGAAATGCATCATCTGAGATCTAGGCTAGCTCAATCATGGTAGTCACCAATATTAATTCATAGGCATTCTTGCATGTTTTTTAGTTACACACCTTAACAATCCAGACACATTCAATCATCTAATTCCAAGGTATTTCCTAACTAACTAGCTCTCATCTTGTAACCGAGTTTAATTTTAGAAGGGGAAAGGAAACCATGATAAATACATAGAATTGCAACTCTTGTGTAAGTGAGGGTAACATCTTTAGTGTTTCTCTTCAGGGCTAAAACCACCTTAGTATTAACAGATAGGTCAGGCCTTGGTTTTGCTGAATAAAATATTCAAATTAAAGGATTGGAATATACATGTATCCTCTGCTTAATGCTGAGCATTAAAAAACATACTAAAACCAAAACTGAAACTCCTCACTTTTCAGATTTTTCTTCTGAAAATTGCTGTCAGATGACTTTTGTATTTTAGACTCAAAAGACATAATAAACTTACAGTTTGTGTTTGATCTCAGCATCCCTTGATGCTGTGTTATATTTTGAGGAAGTATAGTATTGGTATATGCTGGATTTATTCTGAAAAGAAGTGGTATTGACAATCCTGAAGAGAAGGCTGATAGATACCTTGAGTACAAAATGAACATGTCTACTTTTCCTGACGATGAATTCTGAGAGCATCTTTCCCTCAAAACAAGCATCTGAAAGGAAAAAAAGGGGGGGGGGGGGCAGGGAGGGGCAGGAGAAAAAAGAATGTAATCATCCAGTAAGGTCTGTGAAGTTTCAGCATGTGGTTAGACATTCACAGTTAAGAAAGTTTTATCAATGCTCTCTCTGCTGTAGATTCTGTAGATTCTCACTTTAGATTCCTCATTGCTTCTGGAATTTGCAGGGTACATACTAAAGTAATGGTTTCTAATCTCTTTGGCTGCTCACGATGTTCCAGCCACTCTACTCTGACAGCGATATGATCTAGTCTTAATCACTCATGTGACCACTTTCAGATGGTATATCAGTAGTTTTATGTGTATTTATATAAATGGACATGATGCCTGCAGTACATGGGGAGCTTCAAGGAACTCAGAATACTTCTGTAAAGTAAGTCAGGAATAGACAGCCTATGACATGCATATCCAAATCTCTTCTGTTTAGGATTTGAAGCATTTTGAAGTCAGATACAAGGTGGTGGCCTATGACTTTGTGATAGTCTGTTTATCTCATACTATTGGATTCTATGAGAGCAGCTCATCTGTACAGGAGATCAAATTTCCCCTATGCAAGTCTGAGATTGCCAGAGGAACCTTTTAGCAATTTAGACCCATCACAACATTCTCCTCTTCAGTATATTTCTAAGCTCTTGCCTTTTCTGGCAGATAAGGGGGCAGCTTAGAAGTTAAAAAAAAACCCCAAAACAATCCTCTAGCCAAACACAAATATCAAAGATTCTGCTGAAGATGATCACATTTCACATTTCTAAGGAGATGATTTTTTAAAAGTAGGTGCAGTGCTTCACCTTCAATTAAAAAATATTAGGTGGGGTTCCCGTTATCAAGGACTGGTGTGCTTGTAAAAAGCACACTGTAAGTCTCTTGACCATTAGGAAGCACTACATCTATTTGTTATCACAAATATTTTCTAGACATACCAAAATACTCCTTTATTTATCTTTAAGCTCAAAGTTCAAAGGGAAAAAGAAAAAGCCCACATATTTTGGAATTCTTTCAAGTATTCATTGTTAAAAATATCGCCAAGGGCAGAGGACCAAAACCGACACAAGACAAATGATCACCTCATTGAACAAAAAGCCATCAGCAGTGACAAGCAGGATGATTTTGATGTGCTTTTTTTTTTGGCTAGTGGCTGGAGCCCTTAATCACTTTAGCTGGAAGTTACTCACAAATAACCCTGTCTTGCTTTCTATAATAATAATTAAAAATGTTTTCTACAGGAAAGATTCCTGAATCGTCTTTCAGATCTTAGCCTTGCATTCCAAGTATTGCATGCCGCCTGCAAGCATGTATGACCTGCTCCAGAGTTAGAATACTAACAACGTTTCCAATTTCTGGTCTTTGCTCCCCTCCTTTGACATAAAAGCAATTAAGATTAAAACAAAAGATATTTTTATGATATAGCACCTTTCTAAGGTCTTCCTTGTACATTTTCAGGTATCTGTCATTCTAGGTCAGGTCTGTAGATGTTGAATTTTCTATCAGGCTGAAAATCAGACTACCACAAAAACTAGATTGACTTACCAAGAATGAAAATCCAAACCTTTTTCAAAGTTGTACAGCCTTCATTTATCTTCTGGTCCCTCTAGCTGCTTTCTGAGTGAGAACATCTGTACAGACTGGAGCATGTTTCAAATCCTTCACTTTGATCTACAGTTTGTGTTCCCAACAATCTGTTGGTCAAAATAAAAGCTGTCTGGTCTGTGTTGTCACTGTCAAACATCATTTTCAGAGATCTTACTCACATTTTCTCACTGGCTGATAATCATTGGTTCACAGTTTGTAACCGTATCTTCTGATTTCCTTCTGTTTAGCTGAACTACTTTCTTGCCAATGCCAGCAACCTAGAAGGCTGTTGAGATTTTCATCACTGGATGTTTTGTTACAGACAGTTCATCAATCTTCTTTGCTACTTTACAGTTAATTGTAATATATTTTCATAAAGTATCCATAAGGCATTGTTGCTGTTCCTGAACAGATTATTTATCAGTTTCTCTTTCCTCACATAGGAAGTGCTTTTTCTGAAGTCTCTTATTGAAACATCACTGTCAAAAGGTCTGATTCCATTTTGTATATTGCTACTGTTACTACAGTTACTATAAAAGAATGCTTTTTTCAGTGAAAATACCTCTGGTAAATCTTTGTTACATGTTAAATCCAGCAGTTGATCTGCCTTGGAGGGAACTGTACTTCTGCTTCCTAGCAGATATTCTAGCTGTGATAGACACTGACATACCCAAGGTGACTCTTCTCAACCTAACATAAAAAAGAGAGCTCAACTAAGAAAAAAAGAAAAGTGCTTTGAACATATTCTGGTTTAAATTTGATAGATCATTTTGCCAGAAACATGAGAAGATGTGAATTACAGCTTGAGACAAGAGGCAACATAAATAGGATCTGATTTTCCTTTATAATAGGAACTCTGTCAAATATCTGATCCCACGAGGGGGTGTCATTAAATAAGGCCTGGAAATGGACTCACAGGAAATAAAAAATCACAAGTATTTTACATCTGTTTCATGGAAAAGGAAAATAACACTTTTACTATTTTTCCCCAGAGTTGTTGTTTTGTTGTTCTCCTGCCAGTCCTACATAAACTTGGTAATGCAGAACTAGAAAGTGTTCTAGTCCATTGAAAAGGTGGAGAAAGCAAGCAAGATTTTTGTGGGGTTTTGGGGTTTCTTTTTCTTCTTTTTTTTTTTTTTTTTGCATTTCAGAAAGTGTAATCAATAAGAAAAGACATCTGATAGTAGGATTTATCTGTGTAAGTAACTTGAAGTGGTTTCAGTAGGACAAATCGCAGCTTCAATCCAGTAATCCAATCACACAAGACCAGTGCTGATGTCTAGCCTTGCTGATTTAATGAGAGCTCTGTAAGCATGAGGATATCTGCATATGAACCAAACTACAAGGTCCAGACTCTAGTGTTTTATGGGAAAATCCTTAAATTTAGGCCAAGTTAAAAGTCCAGGCCTACTGACAATAGAGTCAATGTGAATCTTTGCAGCAATTCAGAAAGAGACAATACCATGTTCCTGAAGTGCTCTGAAATTCATTGCATAATTTCCAAATATTGTACTCATCAAAAAATAATCTTAAAATCCTAAGTGTATTATTTTGAAGCAAAGAGTCAGCACTTACTAACTGAGAACTATAAAAATAAATCACACAATGTCCAAAGTTACAGCATACTGGATGGTCTTCTAAGCCACAGAAAACTCACAGGAATTCAGTTTGTAAAAGGGTATAAATTTGTTACTTTATTTGAATTACTGAGTTGGTAACAGCTTTTGCTGAGGATTTTTACATAGCTTTAGTCACTATTGCTTTTTATTCTTATTTTTTATTTTCAAATGAACTGCAAAAAGTCATTGTTAGCAAGGTGGTTATAGCTTTTTCTGCAACGTAAGTGTAACTATTTTCTCCTGAAGTATTTTCTTTTTTTTCTCTTTGTTTCTGGAGTACACACTGTTCACCTGCAGTATGCTGGCTTTTGTATTACTGTGTTAAAATTCACATGCTTGACACTGGCACTGCAGTTAAAGAAATAGAAGTTTAGTATTTTTATCTACTACTACTAACCAGGAAAAAACACTGGACTATCTACTTGAAATGGTGAGTTAATGAAGTCACACCAGATTACATTGATTAGAAAGTCCTTCCAAGAAATTAGGCTGTTAGAAGAAAAGGGTATAAAGAAGTATTTTCAGAACTCGTTTTCTTTTCACAGTTTGAATCACAACAAATTCTGCTTTCGAATTAATCTGACAAACATTGTTATGTTGTAATAATTTCTTGTTATTGTAAGGAAGAATCTACAGTCAATTTCTCCCCATTTTTCTAAAGGGTGTTGTGAGTGACATACACATTGCCAGAGAACTAATAGAGTGTCTCCTTGCAATTTCCACCTATAACAGAAGACACCTCAAGTAAAAGAAAATTCAATAATTCAGGGAAAATTTTACATTAATCTTTTGGTAAATTTGCTGTTATTACCAGTGGCTTTATTAAAGAAGTACTACAGGAGAGTTAAACAATTGCAGGTTGTTAGCAGAAAGGGAGGAGAAATTATTTTAATCAGGCAGACTCCAAAATCAGAGGTGGAGCCTGCGTCTAAATTTTTTGCTAATGGGCTCTGTAAGGAAATAAAAAAAAGAGTTCTCATTATTTAACTAGTTATTGAACGTGAGGGGACAGTTTTGCCTCTGTGCAAAGCTGACTGAAACGAACGCAGTATATACACACCAGCTTTGTAGCAGCCTTCATTCAGAGTCTTTTGTGAAGCATACTCCCTGCATACATCTAATCCTGTGATCTAGAGATAAAAGACCATTTCATTAACATAAAATATGAAATTGTAGTTTTCTGATTGCCTGTATATAACCACATATAAATATTTACATATGTATATATACACACATGCATGAATATCTTTGCTTGCTTAGAATAACCTTCTGCTTAAGTGCTTTCCATAGATGATAAAAAGTCTGGTAGCAAAGAATGGAAACACATCCCCAAGTGCTATATTAAGCATGGTAAAAGTATACCTTTCTTTTCTGTTCTATTATTCTAGAATTAATAGAATCAATCAAAATCCCAGTGTGATAAACATACCGCTTTACTTGTTCCCACTGCCTAAGATGAGCATTCTAGAGTAACATCTTTATTGATTACCAGTTAGGATTTCTAAGATGACTGCTTTATCTGCCTTTATCTGTCATTACTTGCAGTTTCATTATTTAATAAAGACAATATTCTCTCCTTTCTAGTAGTTTCAAGACAGGCTCTCATTATTTTAGCTGAAGAACATGAAGAATTTCTGTCTTAACTCACATCTGCATATCTCAGCTTTGCTAAAACAGAATTAAATACCACGTTTATAGAAAGGAGAGCTTCGGACAAATTATGCAGAAAGTCCAGACCGTTTCAGGAAAAAGCATCAGCTAGAAAAAGAACTGTCAGGATCCTGTTCTTCATGAAGAGCAAATCTAGAAATTCTGTAGAAGCAGACAGGACACAAAAAACCTGAAATATAAGAAATGCCTAAAAATACTTCATGAAGGCGTCCCTGCCCATGGCGGGGGGGTTGGAACTAGATAACCTTAGGGTCTTTTCCAACCTTAACTGTTCTATGATTCTATAATGATTTAACCTGTGGAGGAGACAACCATTCTTGTCAACAAGTTGGAAAAGGTTTTCACTGTGAGCGAAGGAGACATTATTTAAGAATATAGATGGTACTCAGATAACAGTCTACTTATCTTGCAAATGTGATGAAGATGTTGAAAAAATGATCTGTTTGTTTAATTGTAGTTATCAGCCATCTTGTTTTTCAGGTTTGGAGTTTTCCATACACTCTGAGTTCTGGAGAAGTCTTACAGATGGGAATAAAGAGCAAAGGCATGATTTTGTTAATTGTGAGAATTTGGCTGTGCTCATTATTCGTCTTTTACTGAAATGGTTTCTCTTCTAGCAGGAATACCAGAATGCAGGTCTTACCAGGCCAGAGAGGAGGAATCATCCTTACAGGTAAGAATTCATTCATTCTCAGCTGGTACAATAACTGAACTAAATATCCCACATTCTCATACTTTTGCAGTGTTCTCAGTCAACAGCAGGTTTCAAAAACTTTTATGTGAAGTCTTTCAGATGTAAATGTACTGTATTTCCTAAGGCTTTCAATTTTTCCCCACAAATAAAGGAAATGGAGAAGATAATTCTATTTAAATACTGAGCAGTCCACACTTACTTCATAGCTTTGTGGATTAAAATTGTGCAGTATGTGAATCATTTTTATATAAAACAGCTTTAATAGTTTTGATTTCAAAATTATCTCCACCATCTTTGCTTGATTATGGGTATCTAGAAATTTTCTACAGCCTGCTGAATGGCACACCTGATTCAGACATCCTTAGAGGACAGCGTGCATCTGTACAACTGAGATTTCTGCTATTTGAAAATTTAATGAAGCTTTTAAAGACACACATAAAAGAAACAAAAAATGTTTAACTGAATTACTTTCTAGGGCATTAGTTTTTCAAATGCGTCCATTGTATTTTGTACAGTAAGTCAATTTTTTTTCTTTTATATTACATTGCTTGCTTTATCCCAAGCATGGCAATTTGCCAACCTTAGCTTTCAGTGATAAATTCTCCTATACAAAGCAAAAGCTTTTATATCTGAGGCCACTTCCTTCTGCTATTTTATCATCTTCCTGGTTTTGTCTGTTTTAAATAAATGCCTTTGTATTTTCACATCTTTCATATGCATGTATACACAGATCCTTTCCTCAGTATTAAAACTGATAGTTGCAAGTTGGCAAAGATAAAGTCAGACTGCTGACTTCAATTTCATTGAAATAATATACTATATGGATGCTTTTATATAACAGTACTAAAAGATATTAATATATTGATATAAAAGCATTTTGTGAATTTGGAAGTGGGGTGAGGAGGCAGGGGTTGATGTTTCGTTACAACATCAAAATGGAAATAATCTCTGGGTACAGTTATATTTGAGTACTACAGATTGGCACATGGAGGCTGGGTTCTCACAGTGAAAAAATGTTATTTTAAAGCATCTTAAATATAAGCATACTGAAATTTAAAATCTAAAAAGAAATTATGGTGGAAGCCAAACATCTCTCCTTTATTTGTCTCAAGAGGTTGAGTATTTTTGCCTGAGAAGAAAAAAGCTAGAAAACGCAGCAGGGAAGAGAAGTTAGAGAGATCCCTGCATATGCAGCACAACCCAAAGAAAATGAAGGAAAAGGAGCACTGAATTAGGAGTGGTCAGGGAGGAGAATGAGATCAGAGGAAAAAAGCTGAAGTTGATTCAGCAAACTGAAGAAAAGCTTTTGGAACTTACAAGAAAAAGAAGCTGTCCCTGATGTCACTGCTCATTTTAGCAGTCTCTCATGAATTCCTCTTTCCCACAAAAAACTGTTACTAAGGATGTAAGCTGCAAATCATCATGTACTAATCTTTTTATGAAGACGTTTTTGTCATTGTTCTGTAGACCTATTGTTCTTTTACAACTATATTAATGGTCTAAAAATAGCAAGGGCAGTTCTATCATACTTAAATTACAATTCTGTTTCTTAAGAATGATTATTTTATACTTGCTGATTAAGATCACAGAAATCCTTTTCTGACCACAGAGGCATAAGGTACCAAGTTCATCCTTCATGTAACTGCACTGAGGTAAGTGGAGTTACATAAGGAATTAATTTGTCCTGTCTCCTCCATTTCCTTGGAAAATTTCTTAGTTTTAGTGCTTGCCAAGTTTTAACTTTGCCTCTCCCTTGCTTAACATATTCTCGTGCTTAGAGACAGTTTTTCTTTCTTTATAAGGGGAAACACAGGAGAAAGACAATTAAGGTGAAGATCTGCTTTTTAAATTGAAAGTACACTTCAATTATCTCAAGAAAATACCAAGAGCTTTTTGTTTTGGTAGAAAAATGTAGGGGATTATACTTACATCCATGAGGATATGAAAGGAGTAAAATAGTATGTGTAGCCATGAAAGGGAAAGGATTTAAGTGATGTTTTTCTGCCTCATGTTTCTCTCTAACTGCAGCAATTGAAATAAATAGGATCCTTTCTTGGTTAGGGACAATAAGAATTTAAAATGTGACACATCATCTTTTAACAAAGAATTGCCTCCCCTTTTCATCTGAACTCAACAGGAGCTATGTATTCAGAAGTAACCTACAAGAGAAGCTGAAGGCATACTCTCACCAGTATACAACTGCTATATTTCATGGTAGAATAAATTCAGGTCTTGGATGGTAACATGGCACAAAATTCTTTGTACAAACTCAACCATCC
>JAVHNF010026450.1:0-13625 GCA_034783455.1 Micropsitta finschii | reverse complement strand
GGATGTGGAATGTGTAGATGCCTTAGTCTCTCTTGCCCCTGATTTGCACCATACTGCCATCACATTTAGCCTGGCCCCCACCATCACTGCAACAGCCAGGGAGAGGGATCTGGCAGGGTGTTAATAAAGAGCCAGAAGGAGAAGGAAATTCAAATAATCTGCTTTGTGTCCTTTCCTCTACCCCCACTGTGCTCCCTCCTCCCTGTCTCACACAGATTCCGCTTCTCATTGCAAATGCTGTCTCCTGGGATTGATTTTCTTTGATCCATCTGCAACCAAATTGCCCCAAATGCCATCAGCTTCACTGACTTACAAATCTGTCATGCTGGAATGGGCTGAGAAGCCTGACACTGCTTTGGATTTCATGTCCCTTTCATGAACTCCAGGTGGAAGGAGCGAGCACTGAGACCATCTCAGCCTTTGCTGGAACTGGTGTTGCATATAGTCCCCTGCATTATCTGAAGTGGCTGTTGTCTTTTTTTTGCTGTGTGGAGGTGGGACCAGTTTGTGTTGCTGGTGAAACCTGCCCCACTGAGTGCTGAGGGAGACAGGGGCTACTCCTATGGGACTTTGTGCTGGGTAGTTTTGAGGTTGGGGCATCACCCTGAATGCTTGGTCATATTTATCTTCAGGCAATGCTTCCCGAGTCTCTTTGGCCACCTGCCTGGCCCAGCCTGTCATCTCCATCTGGCTCCACTCTCTTCCCCTGCATCTGCAGTAGCCAAGCCATTAGCAGTGACTCCAGCTGCACCATAAGCACAGACCTGTCTCACCCAGCAATTGCGGGCTTCTGTTCCCTCATCTTTTGCCCTGCTTATGAAAATTTGATTCCAGCCCAAGAGTATTAAACTGAGGCACCTTTCTGCCTCAACACTGATGTGGTGGGAGAGGGCAGCAGTGGTTATCCTAACTGGCATAGATTCCCTTGCCTGAAGAAGGGCTGCCTTCTCCCCAAACTTTCTCTTTGTCTCAGCTCTATGCCCCCATCAGATTAAAGCTGTTGCCTTTGCCTAGCTCCCAGGCTGTCCTGGAGCAGCTGGGGAAGGATGAGTGTCCTTAAAGGGGTGCACAGCTCTGTTCAGCTCTAGCATCCTTATCAAGGTATGAGCTGCCTGGGACAAGCTGAATAGACAGATACAGGGTCTTAGCAGCATCATGGACCAGCAGATTAAAAATCTGGTACATCCTAGTTCTGAGGAGAGCAGCAGATCCATACTGAGAACTTTGGATACCCCACTGCTTTGTGTGAGGCACCTTTCTGGACCCCAGACTAAACCTGAGGCTGGGCAGATTGCAGGCTGCAGTGGAATTCAGTCTGGTTCCAGCCCTGCAACTGGACGTGCCAGAACACAAAGAGAACAATCAAACATTAATATTCATCCTTGAGTGCTGGTGATGGACTGATTACAGTCTGCAAGGAAGATATCACACTGCTCACCGCAGGGATGGCTTTCTGAGGTATAAAAAGTATTATTGTATATCTAAAATACAGATTTCGAGAAATGTTTTCTTGGCTCCAAGAAGAAAAGCTTCTTTATTTGTGGAGTTAATTTGCATTTACTGTAGCTTGCATTAAAGTTACCCATTTCCTTTCATTCAAGGGACTTCTCTTTTGTTCATATGAAAGCAGGCAGATTAACCATCTGCAATGCACGTGTTCCTCCTGCTAATTGCTTATGGGATGTTCCACTTTATACTCCCCAGAACAACTTGCCAAAGACTAAGCCAAAGTCACCACAACTTGCCAACAAGATTACCTAGGAGGGGAGGCTCTGCCACCGCAACATGAAAATTATGAGAAATACAGGCATGACAGGCACTAAGAGATGGATTTAGTGCCCAATTCTGCTAATATTCTCTATGTTACAATAGCAATCAAAGGCTGTGCCTGTCAGACATCGCTTCCCTGCTGGCCCTGTTAGCATCACGCAAGGAGATCACAGGGGAATGTCGGGCAGCTTTGAAAGGAGCTTGTGACTTCTTGGGTGCATACGCAGCATGTCACGAAGTGTGGCAGTTCTTCTGGCATCCCTGCCTGGCTTGCTAATGAGAACTGCCTTGATTCAGCATCCACCTTTGCCCTTGGTGGTACATAGCAAGGCTTTTAATAACAATATCAATTGGGCTCTGTGGTGCTAGGTGCTGTACATAACGAAAGAGATGCTTGCTAAAAAGCATTTTACAGTCTGAAAAGGCTATACAAAAGACAGAGACTGGAAACCCAGGTAAATGAAGACTCAGCTTCAGAAAGGTATTTAAATACAGACACCCACCAATGCTAAGAAACTCCCCTGAGACCATAGCAAAACTGGCACAGCTCCTAGTTGGGTATCCCATTGACAAAAGGGGCATTTTTTCCTCTTCTGATCAATGCTTGGAAAAAAATGGGCAAGGAAATGACTCACCACGGTACCTGCTCTATGGGAACATGGCTTTGTGCCTTGCTCCTAGGTCTGAGTGTTCCTCTGGAGATGTCCTGTTTTCCTAAACCACACCTGCAATTCCTAGTAGCTGACATTTTTGCAGGTGTAAATTCTTATCTGCCCCTCCATACAGACCCCTCTGTCCCTGGTTCTTACAGGGTTTGAGGATGCATGACGTGTGGATGTGTATCATTGCTGTGCCCTGCTCCTTGGGCACAGCACATGAGCGGAGCCAGTTGCTTTCTAAAGCGCTTGGTCTGGGAGGGACCCCCAGCTGGTATCCTTGCTGCGTGTCTTCAGTAGGCCTGTGCATCTGTGCACCACCTAAACAATATCCTGAAGACCCCCCTCAGATGTTCTTCTTAGGGGACACCTGGTCATGCTTTTCCCAGAGGAGTTTAGCTTACAGGCATTCAACACTAAGATTTATATATGTTTTAGCTAAGTGGTGCTGATTGCCAACCATTAAAACAAGTTAAAATAAAAGCAAGTGATGCTGCTAAACAAAGGCTTTCAGAGGAGCCAAGGTCTGTAAGCAGTTAGAGGAAATTCGTTTCCTGTCCTCCATTTCAAGTGAAAGTTTGCTTATTTTTATACTTCTAGCATTAAGAATGAGGATTTCTGCCTCCTTCTGCAGGGCTAAAGAGCCACAGCTTCTTGGTCTCAGAGGAAGAAAAGCAGCAATCATGGGAACTAAAGCATCACAGATCCCCCCAAATGATGCAGTACCAATTTTCAACATCCAATGACATTAAGTCCTTTGTGGGAAAGAACTGCATCTCTAATCTGAGAAGCCCAGGATGAAGATTTCATCTAAAGCATCACCTTTGCCTTTGCACAAGGGGATTTGTAAATAACAAGATCTTCAAATAATCCTCCTCATCTTAACAAAAGCATAAGACAAAGTTACAAGCGGTCTGGGGACAGTCTAGTTAGGTTCTGAATTTGGACAGGCAGCTTAAGCCAGGGAGATTAAACAATTTGACAGACACAAGTATTTGTGCCTTCCTGAACTGTTTTGACAGAGGACAGCATTTTAGATTCTTAGATGCTCCTGGAACTGTGCTGGGAAGAGCAGTCCAAATTCCTTGGTTTCCTTCCTGTGAGCAAATACTGGTTCAGACCCTTGGCTGGCATAGACAGGCTTTTCCCTTCTGAGGGCAGGGGAACCCAGCCAATTCCAGCTTGCTGAGCGCCTGGCTCGCTTTCTGAGCTCCAGTGTGGAGGATAAGCGTGCCGGGAGAGTCTTCAGTGAATGAGCCTGTGTGCTCAAGAGACACCATCTGGTTTTACTGGAAACACTGCAGATTAAAGGTCTCCTAATGGTATTTAATTTAGATTCCATGAGACCTCCAGCAGATAGCTAACAAAGGATCAAAACCATGTTTTTAAAAACATCTCCACTGAGAGGTAGCAAAGCTGCTGAAGCTTAGTGGATGTAAGTGTGTAAACACTGCTCAGCAAGCTACTAAGCACATGTGCTTGGTTCCTGGATGCACAGCAAAAGCCAGCAAAAAGCTCTTAAGCTTTTTGTCTCATCTCAAGGCTTCCCAAAGGGTTATGATTATGAGCTGGGTGCTGGAAGCTGGTGGTAGGACTGCAGGCTGCTGGCAGAGTTTGCCCTCTGCCTGGAGCACAGTGGCAGCGTAAGCATATTCTTGATTTAATCTTGGTGAATTTAGACCACACAGGGAAGAAATCTGAATGTGTTTCTAGGGAAGAAACTGGGTACCTCTTTTTGGATGCTCAACATGTCACAGATCAAGCCTTAGACTGGTGAGAAGTGGGTTTTGGATGCATCCTTTGGGATCCTTTCTGCTTTCAGAGACTGTGTGTGCAGATATTTGACCTTGCTGAATCTCAGGCATGTTCACGAGGAGATTGCAATTGCTTGTTTCATGCAGCATTTACCTGACTTCTTTCTGTGTGCAGTCCTCACTTTTTCTATTTGCTGTAACCAAGGAGTCATTGCTGGGATGCCATGAGTGGTGCTGGACCATCATCCGGCTGTCTAACTCTGGATTTCACCGTAGCGAAACCTTCTGGCGAGACACTGCCCTGCAGAACATACCCAGGCTTCACTGCTGTTACTGCACCCCCTGCCAGCAGTAAGATTCCTGCTGTAGAAGTGCTGTATAACCTACTCTGAGTCCTCTACTGCAATGGTACCATAAATCCTCATCTCGATGCTCCAATTATCCCTCTCAGTGCACATCTGACTTCAGAATCTGACTTCAGACAACTTCACTTAAATTCTACTAGCGACAGAGTCATTAAGTGCAGTCTGGTCACCCTAATTCACTTAATAACTTGACATGGACATTTTTCCACCTTTTTTATGCCCATACAGGGAGGTGATTATAATCAGGGAAGTGACTTGGTTCAAATGACATAATTGGTTTTCATATTTATTCCCCCTCACTGATCTCAGTTCAAATGTGCTCAGCTCACAAGTCAAAAAGATGATTTCTTCTAATTATCAGTTCTGCAGAGCTCATCTTGGGCTCTGCAAATCCAGCTGTATCCTTTGTGCCTCTACCATGCTGTCACCAAGAATAAAGCGTTTGCAATCAGGACGCAGTCAGTCATGTTTTGTTGCTAATGTGCAAGGCAGAACGGAAGCTCATTTGCCCCTCCACCCTGCTACTGGCTCTGTTGAGTCAAGAGTATACAAATGCATGTTTCCAGCTGGGGCATGACTGCAGAAGGGAAATGCAGGGGTCTGTGTAGGGGGAACAACGCAAAAGGGGTGTTCCAGGCTGCAGGAAGAGCAGATGATGAGGTGTAGCTGATGAAAAGTATGGTGGATGAAATAACTCATGAGTCAGTGTCCTTGCACAAAGGGTGAGTGGAAGAGCCGCGTTCTCTTGCTTGAAAGCTTCCTGCTCCATGGGCTGAAAGTTTCACGGCAGGCTCCCACAGCCTTTACTGACTCCTCCTGCAGTCAGGAGTTTCGGTCACACCGTCATATTTATAGGTCTGTGACACAGTCCCAGAACTGAGGCCATACTTGCATCGATTGACATTCAATCAGTCCCTGACAGTGATGGCATGGACATTCATCACTGAAGCTGCTGTTTCTACTAATTGAGTCCCTTCTGATCTTGCTTTTGTAGGCTAAGACAAGATCATGGCTCTTAATGAGAACTTGGAGTTGGGTCACTCTTGCTGTGGGAATGGGAAGGGACACATGAAGGTAAAAGCCAGGAGAGAGAGCACAGCTTTTTCTCCCTGAAGCTGCTGGATGAAGCCACTTCTTCCCTATGGATGGAGCCACCATAGCCACAGTTTGACCATCCTCCTGGCAGTACTCACAATGAGTCTGACTCTGTAAAGTGTTGCTCTTGCCAAAGGAAGCAATGGGTCCTCAGCTTTTATGCCATTCCCATCAGTGTTTTGGCTTAGCAATGACTTGATTTGCTTGTGCATAGAGCTGCCCCTGCTAATGGGTTTGGTAGACAGCTCATCAAAATCCAGGGCTTGAATGGGCCTTTGCTCAGGACCTCTATTTATTGTGTCCATCTGTCGGTTGGATGACACAGATGGCAAAAGCCATATTTCAGCAAGACCTCTGCACATCTCATTGCCCAGCAGCCTGGGGCAGGGCAAAGGGGAGAAGCAGTAAGTGCTGGAAGTCTGTGGGCAGATGGAAAAGAGACTGAGGATCAAATAGCTGGGGTGTGAAGGCAGATCGTTGGATGAGTCACACATTTTTAACAAAGTGGCTTCTACCTGGAACAGGCAGCCAAGGAGCACGGTGCCATCCCCCAGCACTTTCTGACCCAGGATGCAGGTCCTGCTACAGCAAAGCCCTGTCAAATATAAGTGGGCTCATCACACAGCAGCTGAGCAAAATCCTATGGGCTATGATAGCTGCAGATACAGAGGTCCAGCATCTCAATCTCGTGTCCTGATCTCTGAATTTCCCCAAGCAAACCCACTGCCATTTTAGACATCTAGTGACACATTTGCTACCTCTCCTCCCCTTTCCCTGTGCCATCTGATAGTTCTGGTTTTGTTTTCCGACATAGCTCAAACCTCTCATGGGATTTTGGGGTGTTGTGTGTGTGGGGTGTGGATGAGATGCTCTGGGGGCGTTTCTGAATCACGTCTGCCCTGGGCTGTGATTGCTGGAGGTGCTGCTTGAAGACCCTTTTCTTCCCTTCCAGTCTTGTGTGCCTAATTCCTCTGAAACAATCCCAAAAGGGCAGTCAAACATTTCCATAATAAGGAGTGTTTTGAATAAGCAGTTTCTGTCTCTGCCTCATCTGTAGGCTTTTCTTAAGACAGCAAGAGTTACTTCTGAAAGTAAGAACAAAAGCCCAAAGAAACTGAATTGGGTTTATTTCCTTCAAACTATTGTAGAAAATGTTAATTATGATGACGAGCGTGTCATGCTCTGTGTTTCTTTCAGTGCTTCGATCTAGAAGGAATGGATAAATTCTACCTACACTTAAAGTATGAACAATTTCATACACTTATACATTTTTACATATATACATCTATATACATATATTGTTAAACTTTCCTAATCTTGCCTACAGCCTTTTTGGAGAAAGTCTGTGTTAGTCTTGCAGATGTGGAAGAGGAATACACCACTAAACTTGGTGAATGATGCAATGGTTCTGCACCTGAAATAAAGATAGGGGGAACAATTCCCCAGCTCTATTAATAATTTTCCCAGCAGGAAGAATAATACTCATCCTCCCCTCCAGATTGGTCACTTTCTGCAGTGTTATAAAATATCAGTCACACATCAAAAATCCTCCTACAATGAAGGGCTGCTTTTCTCTAAGTTGAAACTTGGATTAACACAGAATACAAATGCAAAGCTGATAGATAGATAATGAGATTTCTTTCTAAAGCTCCTGTTGCTTTCATATTTCTAATCATCTGATGGATAGGATCACCTCAAGTCAGAGGAGCAGGTGATACAATTTGTTTACTCCTTTAGCATGATGAAGGGGGTTTATGAAAGCTTTTCCCTTTTCTCTGAGTTTGAGATAGACAAAGCAGACAGTCACAGTGAATTCAGATCTGACACTGCCAAGAGTTTTCAAGTATCTTGTTTCTGAGGATTTGGCTTATTTTGCTATTTAGTAAATCCATCTGTCCATGAGTCCATCCATCCGCACTGAACCTTGCAGTTATCTATGCACTGATGTACGAACACTAAGTTTGCACAAACACACCAACCCACCCATCCACCCTCATATTTCATCATAGAATAGTTTGAGTTGGAAGGGACCTTAGAAATTCTCTAGTTCCAACCGCCCTGCCATGGGCAGGGACACCTCACACTAGACCAGATTGCTCAAAGCCTCATCCAGCCTGGCCTTGAGCACTTCCAGTGATGGGAAGCACTCACATATGGTCACTACTGTAACCCCTGCAAAAAAAAGCAATCTTTGCCCATCCTAGGCATGAATCATGTCATCAGGTGCAGAGTGAGAAACTGCTGTGAGGTGATTTGAGCTCGTCCTTTGGCCCAGGCAGTAGATATTTGTGCTATTCCCCCTTGAGCTGGTACACAGCTCAGACGTCAGTGAAGCTCTCATTAAATGCACATTAATCAGAAGCTTTTTAGAGACTATTTTTTCCCTAGTTTTTGTTATCAGTTCTCCTTGCAGTACTTCAGACTCTGCAACCAGGCTCCCTGGTTGCAAAGGGACACAATGAAATGTGTGTAGGGCTTGGCACTTCCACAAGGTCCTTTTTAGGAGAACCTGGGCAGGAAGCTAGGCTTGTCCAACCCTGCACTGACATGGACATGGCCCCTCTGGGGACTCTGTGTCGTCCTTGCGGGGGAACAAGAGTTACTCAGGCCCCAAAACCTACAGCGTAGGTGTGCTGGGGCTGGTAATGCAGCGGAAGCTCCCAGAGCGGCACCTCATGGTCCTTATCAAGAGAGAAACATCTTTTCTTCAGCAAATTTTACACTCCTCCTCCCAAGGTCGCCTTTCTGATAAATCAAACACAAAAGGGTTACCTTGGATTATATCTAATAGTCTCTGAACAGGATATCACATCCCAGCATGGCAGGAGCTATCACACTGTGAATGAAAGAAGCACATTGGAATGTTCACATGGGAGCACGCGGTTACAAGCCAGTTCCCAGCAGTGTTCTAAGCACAGGGGCAAACAGGGAGGTTGGGTATGACAGACCAGGAGCTGCTGCCTTGCATTCATCCTCTACCCCTGAGCATCTCACATGTCCTGCTCCCACCTCCTCTTGCCACCACTATTGTCTCCCAGGCCAGGTTCGTGGGAAGCAGACAAGCTCCTTGCTGGTCCCTTCCCTGGATGGGGAATGATGCTGCCCCCATCCCCACTGGCTCTTGTGTGGGACGAAGAAGTAGTCTGGGAGGCAGAGGACAGGGGAAGAGGACAGCATTTGGGAAGAGAAAGGTGCTGGGAGAGCTGATTCATGGCTCACAGCCGAGGAAGAGGGATGGGAATCTACACCCATTCAGAGGTACCAGCTCAGGGGGAAAAAGTGAGCATCGCTGCCCTGCAGAAAGTACAAGGGGAGGCTTTTTCCATTGCCCATGAGAGAGACCTCTCCTCTGTGTCACTACCATAGTATCACCCTTGTGAAGCCCCCTTTGCCTTCTCAAGGGCTTAGAATGCTCAAAGGGCAGCCCCAGCCTTGCATGATCAAGGTCTGGCTCCATCATGTGTGTCTGAGCCCTCAGTCCTGCCCATACTAATGTGCAGCAAGGGGCAGCTCTCACCAGCAACACAAGCTGGAAGGGCTGTGAAGGGTAAACCACTGGATTTTCCCTACTGCAAGTGGCAGCAACTCAAGCTGCTCAGGCTCAGCTGGCAGCTTTGCTGGGAGCAAGCGTACTGAGAGGACTGTCTGTAGAACAGTTTTCCATGGGTGCTCAGCTTCGGTGCTTTGGTGCATGGGAGCACAAAGAGCCCCCTGTCCTCAGGGCAATGGAAAGCCCAACTCACGGTCAGGCTCATCTGGGAGTCCTGGCAGTGTGATTGGACATGCTGGCTACAATCTGCTCCATATCCTTATCGAGGTCATCCAACATCTATAGACCACACAACAGCAGTTGATATGCAAAGCTGCCTGCCCGTCCTCAGTACTGAAACAGGAGCGGGACCACAGAGAGCCTGCACTGGCTGATGTGCACCTCTAGTAGCCCTCAGCATCCCAGGCCAATTAAAATCCTCTTCAAATGATGTGTTGCATCTACAGACCCCTCTGGGGAACTTAGGTACTTCATTAGTGTAATTGGGTGATGTTTTCACTGGCAGAGCACACCCTGCCACTGAACTACTCTGACTGTTGTGCGAGAAGGTCCCATAACTTGAGACATGGTAGGGTGAAGGGGCCCATCAGCTCTGACATCTCAAGAAGACCTTCCATAGACACTTCTTGCGGGGTTCAGCAAACAGTGCAACAGCACTTTTTAAATAGCATCTCTTGTTTCTGTGATGCCTGTGTTGAAACACCTCTGCCCCTCCACTCACTTCATAAAAGCATGCCACAGTGTCTAAGTATCCATCGGGTGTCTACAGCTGTGAAAACCTCCCTGTTTATCCTCAGACCAGCAGGTAATTATCTAGGCCCTCTGTCACAGATGGGGAAACTGAGGCAGAGAGCTGTGAATTAAAGCATGAATAGTGTGGTCTCTGTGCCCCTGGAAGGTGGAGGGGGTTAGCACAAGCAGATGTGAGGAGTCCTCCCTCCCTCTTCCAAAGCTGTTTCTAGGAAACAGGCAGGAAAGCGCAGTTTCTGGATTTCCTAAGGTGTTCCTTCCTCCTGGGACAGTCTGGACGTGGCTGCCCACCTTCTACAGGACTCTGCCCTACCAGCTATTGTGTGGGGCAAAAGATTTCTTTCTCACGGTGGGGGCCAAATTGGTGTAAATGGGGCTGGTGCTGGAGTGAAGAGCTGGGGAGGCAGGGGGTGCAGATCTGCAGCCTAATCCTATAGACACAGACTGGGACAAAGTAAATTCAGCGACAGCATAAGGACAGAAGGTTTTGATAGAACCTGGTTCAATGAAAAACAAATTTGCGAGGTCTTCTGCCTCCTCTAAGTACTGGCTCCGAACTGACACAGACCAGGACTTGTATGGCAGGATTCTCCTCTTCCTGTCTTAAAAGTATTACGAAAGATTAGTGCCTGCTGTCATCATGGTTTGCAGGCATGTTATTGTTATTAATTATGGTTGTTACTGTAGTGCAGATCTACCCGGCATCTGACCGACAGTCTGCCTGCAGAACCGGGGCTGCCAGCCGCGGAGAGGCAGCCCCTGCTGTCTGAACAGCTTGGTAGCCAAAACGCCGGCAGCTGCCCGAGCAGCAGAAGCTTACCCGTGCCGTGGCCAGCTGGCTCGGCAGCGGGAGCACAGTGCCAGCCAGCACGGCTGCAAGCGGCAGCGTGGCTGCCTTCACACGCTGCCTGCCGCAAAGGTGGGACACTGGAGAGCGAGGGGAAGGGAAAAACCTGTTTGGAGGAGAGCAGCCGCACCGGGGTGTGGGGCAAAGCTGGGTATAAAGTAGGAAAGGGGTTTTGTGAGCGTTCTGAAGCAATGCATTTAGCCGTAGAATTTTTGTGGAGATCTGCCCTTTCATCAGCTTGAAATGCTTGGGAACGCTAGAAGGCTTTTGTGTGGCATTTCTGGGGGTGGGGAAGGACTTTGGTATTTTTAGAGGCTCTCCTTCATCTCTCCTCTGTTGTCTCTGCTTTCTCTCTTTGAAGAAAAGTGGAGAGAGGAAAAGGAAAAAGGAAACACTCAAAATTGGAACACGAGGGCTTGAAGCTTTGCTGGAAAGCAAAAGAGAAGAAAGCTCCCCTGGTGGCCCTTCCCTGGGGGAAGAATGAAAGGAAATGTGGTGAAATCAAAGTATTTGTGGAAATGTAAATTTCTAGTAAATACCATAGGGGAAGTAGACTGTGAATATTTAAGTAATTCTACTTAGTTGTATCAATGGCAGTTCAGTCCTGATGGGGTGGCTGCCACCTCTCAGAGCCCTGTGATATGGGACCCCTGCATGCCCCACAGCAAGTGATTCAGCCCAGGGAACTAATCAGTGTTGCAGCAGAGAGGTACTCCTTGCTCCTTGGGAGTTTCTGTTTTTGCCGTGACTTACAGTCATTGCTGTCTAATGGGAATAGTCGGGTGTTAATGAGCATCCCCAGATGGGATGTCTTGGCTTGCTGTGCTTGACAGCAGGATGCACGAGACCCAGACAGCTTTGTCACCGCTGGAGGTGGCTGATAGGATTCAGCAGGACCTTGCATGTGACTCGGACAGGAGAATTAACGAAGGTGCTCACTTCATCCAGAGGGGGAGAAGGTTATTTGCTGAGGAAACTGTTGCAAGAGGAGAAAAGAGCAGCCCATGATGATACCTGCCTTTTGTAGGAAAAGTCCATGCAGACCCATGCCTGGAAGTCTGGGGTCCTGGCAGACAGGGCTTAGCAAATAGAGTGCTTTTTGGTAGCATGTACCTTTACCACATGTTTGTTCATTAGTGCTTTGTTTGTATTGCACAGGAAAAAGCTTCCGGTGAGGATCTCTTGGTAGTGAGCATCACAGTTGCCCATGCTCAGGGGGCAGTCCTGTCCCAGACACACGGGTGGGGGGTCCTGGCCTTGCTATGACCATGGGAGCTTGGAGCATGGACAGAGCTCTCTTCCGGCAGAAAAGCATGTCTGCAAGAGTTGGGAAGTGCTACGTGGGTCCAGGAGGTGCCAAAGGTGCCCAAGATGCTCCATGAGACTTCTCCTAGCAGGAGCACATGAGATTCTTGCTGGACTGGGTACGCTTGTCCCACATCTTTTCCAAAGATGGGGATGGAGAATTGTGACAGGGAAGGAAAATGTAATTAGGAGCTTTTCAAATCTGCCAAATTAGTGTGGACCTGGTCGATAGCAGAGGCAGGAGAGAGTAGGCTTGCTTCTGAGTTTTCAGCAGCATGGAAATGCGGATGCAGTGCAAGAGTCTATTAAAGAGCCAAGACATACACAGACTATATTAGCTACATGTCAGAAAGCACTTTCTAGAGTAAATCCTACTTAAAAGCCATATGCTAGGAGAAAATGAAATGCTTTTTGGCTCTCAGACAGTTATGTAAACTTGAGAAAGCAGAAAAAAAGGATAACAAATATCAGCAGAGGAACCTTCAGTACATACTGGTTATTAATGTATTTATCTAGGCCATTTATTTATTTAAGATGGTTTTTTTTTTTTTTTTTTCTGGGACAGACCTATTAATTCAGACAGCTTAATCTACACCCAATAGGGAAAATGCCATTTTACAAAGCAGCTGAACTCCCATTGATTTCAATATAAACTCCATTTTTTATTTTTGTATTTTTTTCCCCAGCCATCACGGTCTGTTTGACAGACTCATTAACAAGATATTAAGCTGCCCCACTCTTTTCTCGAGGACAATAAATTACTATGGAGAAAGAGGCTGTTGTCTTAACGGATGCCTTTCACAGTGTAAACATCCCTTGACTGATAAGCAGAGAGGGAAAAAGTGTGCGAAGTAGCTTTTAAATGCTAAATAAATAACAGAACTGGAAAACTGGTGCTGCAACCGATGCTGTTTTGCCCTGTGAAGAATGCCATACTGCAGGACAGGATGGTTTAGGAGATGGATAATGGGATACAGATTTTTTTGCTTGGTTGTGGTTTGCCATGTTAATCCATCCTGGCTGTGAAAGAAAGGAGCTTTGTAGCTGTCTGGAAGACTCACGCAGGGATGTGGCTGGTGAGGGCTGTGGTGTGGGGCTAGATGGCCCCATTTTGCTCTGCATGGATGTTGGTCACAGTGGGTCCTTCCTCTGTCAGGTCCCTTTATCTGAGTGATGGGAACAGCATGGCTTGAAGCGGGAGCTGGCTGTCCTGCAGCTCAGAGGGGCGAAGGGACTATTCAGAGGTGACAATGGGTTGGGGGCCCATGGACCAAAGCTTGCCCGTGATGCCACATCATTTGGCACAGGCAAGCCCCTGTCAGTCACTGCACTGTCTGTATGTGGGCATTTACAAGAGCATGTATTTAGGTAATGGCATGATGGCAGTACTCTGCTAGCAGGTGGGTGAGAAACCCACCCCTCTGCAAGGAGCAGGAGGATGTGGACTGCAGGGTTCATCAGCAAGGGACAGAGCCGACATGCCAGCACTGAGTAGGATTTACTGGATATCCTCTCCAGGTGGGACAGGGAAGA
>JAVHNF010026446.1:9458-19959 GCA_034783455.1 Micropsitta finschii | reverse complement strand
TTTTGTTTCATCAAAAGGCATTATTACCTTTGCTTATTATGGCTTACTGCTTTTTATTTGATCCCATTCCTTCCGCTTAAATTGGTAACAGATACTGAGCATACCATTACTAGCACTGTTACTATGAATGCAATGTTTGGTCTCTCTTTTGACTTTCAAACTGATATATCTGCAAGAATTATAACCCTGATAAATTTCAGGTCTTACTGGAATAAAAAGCCAATGATTGTAATTATTTTGGATGAAAACATATTATCAATATTTCTCAGGATTAGTCTTTTCATATTGTCAAAATGGATTTATGTGAAATTACTGCCTGTTCATTTTGCATCAAAGTCTATTTTGAATGCCCATGTTTTTCAGTTATATTTCTCCCTAAAAATTTAGTCCTGAAATGATGCTCTTGGAGTTCAAAATCAACCATTTAAGCTCTAAGAGTGGCCTTAAAGCCTGCTTCCAGTCCAGGAGTTGCATTAGTTGACAAGATATTCAGACTACGAAATCAGCATAGTTTCACTTACTCAAATCCCTCTGTAAAGAATGATTTGAGCTGAATTATTTGATTCAACAATTTTTACAGAGGAGAATCAGTTTCACATAGAGAGAAGTAAAGAGTTACTTATTTGCATTAGAGAAAAAAGATTTCTGGGACTCTTATTTAGCCAGATTTTTAACTCAGGATGACTGCTGATGATCACAGCCTTCCAAGCTGTCACAGATGTTGTGTTAAGAAAGCTATTGACCGTCAGTGGGTAGTAAAATTTTTCTGCTCTCACTTTATTGCTGCCCCCATTAAACCATCCTCTCAGGTCCTATATTTGTGTAACTGGTTCTGTCCCCTATGGTCTGGAGTCATTATCCCATTCCTCAATAGTGGACTATATAATGCTTGCTTAATTAACCCTGTGGATCTTGTTGCCCCAAATAACATTTAAATGGGAGTTTGTAGCTGTAATATCTTGATATAGATTTCCACTGGAAGTGCCTGAATGGAAAACATAATTTCAGGGAGAAATTCTAAAAACCCACAAGACACTTTGAGATAATTACAACATTGCTTGTCATTTCAAAACAGAAGTCCTGGATTTATTGTCTTATTCAGCTGCAAATCGTTTGAGTTTCTGCTAATCCAAATTAACTGAAAAGAGTAACACATTATTCATCAAAATATTGTCACATATATTATATGCCCTAAAATATTACTTTGCAAATCCTCATCAGAACTAATACCAGCTACTTAACTCACAATTCTATGCCAACCAGCCTCTTAAATTGGTCAGTACCTATTGCTTGTTGAATTATAAATTCTTGGGATGTTTCTTTTCCATGCCTTTTGAACCATTTGTCTCCAATACTTCTTTTTGTATGTATCTTCAGATTTGGTCCCAGCTATTTGATCATAGAAAGAAGCAGTCTTTTTTTGAGCATTTCAAGTGTGTTCAGCATTAGATAAGTCTACTGGTGTGAATTTATTTGTGTTCTACTTTCATTAGAGTAAAACCATCAGTGCTCTTAGTCCTTTAGATCAATTCTTATTTTTGTTTTGAGTTCTGACAGCCTTCTGTATCCTGTAACTATCCTTACTTTCATCAGTAGAAGTGGTCTTCTTCAGGCTAAGACTTAGGGGAGATCCATCCTTGTAGATCTTCTCTTCTAAATGAAAGACTTGGCCACAGATCACAGAAGAAATAGTGAACTGCTTTGTGCAGACAAGATTTTTATCACTGTAGATGGCACAGAAGGTACACAAACCATTTTATTTCTTTGTCATTGTATTTCTTTTTCACCTTCAAAGTAGTCTAGCTTCAATGAATCATTCAAGGTTTTGCATTTACTAAGAACTGCTAAGTGCAGAATTTGCGGTCATGGAAACCAGTCATAGAAACTATCACACTTAAAGTGCCACAGAAATACAAACTGTAAGTCTGTATATACAGGGCAATGAGGGACAATAGAAAGAATTGTGTTATAACTACCAAGGAATGTGATTAATATAGCCTAGAAGAGGAGAAATTCCAGAAATTGTTTATATGGATATGCAAATAGTGATACCCTGACAACGTTTTTCCATACATTTTTTCCAATGCAACATGATCCTTCTACATCGTGCAAAAGTTACTGTTAAACTTACTGGTAACTTAAGACTCCGGAATAATTGTTTGTCCTGCAGAACGTCATAGGAGTCAAATCACAGAAATGCTCAGCAGTGAAGTTGACTTACTGTGGAAGCATTTCGGCCACTATCTTTATTTTAATTGGAAATGAGAGAAGATAATTGAAAGAATAAACAGAATGAAAGGTAAATAGATTGAGATTTTTCTGACATGTAAACCAGAGATATCTAAATTAGTTGTTAAAATGAAAAGCTAATCTGCTTACCGTTCTGTAAAAGCATTGTGACATGCTATTTCATTTATGGGTGCTTTATGATGCCCAGTAGAGATGGACAGACATAGCACCAGTGCTCTGCCATGGGCAAATCCCTTTCCTCATCTTGTGTCATCCTCCCTGAAAACTCACACACTTCTGTTTTCTTAACTGATATTCACAGAAAGCAGATTTCAGGGCCGTATGCATGAAGCCAAGCTGCAGAAGCATTCGGTAGTCAATGAGCTGCTTTCAGCACAGCTCCAAAACACAGCCCCGTGAAAGCTACTGTGAAGAAAATTAACTCTATCCCAGCCCAAACCAGCACAAGCCTAAGTAAGATTTATACCATTTCTATAATGATCTTGTCAGAAAGTGGTTTGTGATCTGTTCGTGGGAAGGGTCATTGTCTGCACTTTAAGGCCAGGAGGAAACGTGGCACTGAAAGAGTTTGGATGCTGAGGGCTACTCGCAAGGCACAGATTCCCTCTTTAGAAATGGTGTGAAGTATTCCAGCATCAATCCTGAAGACAAGGTTGCTAAATTCATCTCCCATGTACCAAAGGCTATTAATCTGAATTAAACAGTTTAAGAACGTGCACTCTTCACTTCCCGTGCCAGGGTTTCTACCCCTTGGAGCAATCACAGCTTCAGCAATTGGCCCAGCTCCAGGAGTAAAATACTTTGTGAGGAGCACAGATGGAATAAATGACTGATGGGAAGAAGAAGGGGGAGAAGGTTGGGAAGTCTGCAGGTCTGTACCCTGTTCCTCAAGTAGCAAATGTGGTTTAGGAGGTTTTTGCCCTGCACCTTCCCCTTTCTGCTCTTCAGTCATACCAAAGGCCAGAGAAGCTGTTGCTGTGCCCATGCAGCAATGTGACAATTGCAGGAGAAAGAGCAATCTCCTAAAACATTACTGACAAGCAAAGTCAGCTATTTTTGATGAAAATAAGAAAAGCACCAAGCTGGTTATCATTCGACAGCCCTATGGCAAAGGAAACTGAGGAAAAGGAAGATCTACCCACGGACATCCAGGAATTATTATTTTGCCTGATGTGCAGGTGATGCATAGATGTGAATCCCAAAGGTATGGGCAGAGTAGAGCCCAGGACCCCTCATTTCTGTTATTGCAGTTAGGAGAAGCAGTGTAAGGCACTCAAAAAGATAGAGTATCCCACGGAAAGGCATCCAGATTTGTCATGTAACTGATTTACAGTGATTTTTTTTGGCTCATCTCTGCAACTCAGATTGAAATTCACCCCAATGGGGACCTTCCATATGTCTGAAGTGGTGCGATGCTCATTCTTGTCAGTAGAATGCAGTCATCACTAACGTGCAGTTTGACCAAACACTTTCACAGTCACAAAGAACAGATGTTGCACCAGTCCCTCTGGCTATTAAAGTTAGAAATAGCTGGTCTTTGTGCTAATATACTGACTTCTATTGCCCCATGATCTCAGCACTCTTTCATATCCCCACCATCTCCTATGAAATAGGAACAAGAATCCACTAACATAGTAAAACAGACTGCATTGGCTCAAAGTGCATTAGCAGAGGGCAGGCAAACACAGGAAACTTTTCCTTGGCCAGTCGAATTGCTAAGGTCTGTTAATCCTTGCACATGCACTTCTCCTCCAGAGAGCTCAAGCTTAAATTAGGCTATTAAAATAAAGCAATAAAAACCCCAACAGACTCTGTTTTACAGGGCTCAGATCAACTAGAATTTTATATATATATATGTACACATATATATAGTTTGATTTACTTTCATCTTGTGAAAATCATAATGTAAATCATCATCTACCTATTTTGCATTGCCCATACAAACCTCCTCCGATCTGAGCAATGCCATTGAAGTAGCTTGGTTTACCGCTATAGGTCCCCCAGGATAATCAAGGCTGGCTTTCCCCTAACACACATGCACAAGGTTCTAGCTGCAATCCACATGCCTGTTTGTTTAGATTGCATGGCCCTACAGTGAATTAGGATGTGTCCCAAACAGTCTGCTGCATCAAGTCTCTATACGCACATGAACATCCCATGTTTAACAGCAGCACTACTAACATGGCACAGCAGTTCCATTATCAGACACACTGCTTGGTTAGCCATCAAATCTTCAAGTGGTTCTTGTGTGAAATCACCCCAGCATAAGAAGTCTCAGTCTAACTATCAAAAGTGCATTAAAGACCTAAAGCCCTTTACACTTTCCAGCATGACCGGTATTTATGTGCCAGTTTACAGCCATGGACACAGCTATGGTCAGAACCAGCCTTTTCCCAAAAAAGGCACTGCACATATCTGCCACTTCTCCCCCTGGTCAATAGGACACCGGTTTGGACACAGTCCTGCAGGACAGGGATCACCCTGCCCTGCCTAAGATGCTTACGAAGTTGGAGGCTTGAGCTACGTGCTCAGCCCTAAGCGATGCCAGCAGAGAAGCTGCTGTTCACAAAAAGCACAGAATATTTGAGGTCGGAGGGGATCAGTCCCTCAGTCCTGGTTCACTCCCCTGCTTAAAGCAGGGTCAGCAAGAGCAGGTTGTTAAGAGCCGTGTACAGCTGGGTTTTTAATATCTGCATGGACTTCATGCTGATGCTCACAACCTTTTCACACAGTTTTCAGTCCACCTCCCTGTTCATTTACCTACCCAATACTTCATCAGTTTGCCTATGAGGATGTTACAGGAGAGAGTGTCAAAAAACGTATTAAGGTCAAGATGAACAATATCCACCAGTCTCCTCTCATCCAACAAGCTCATCATTCCATTGCAGAATGCTCTTAGGTTGATTTGTCATAACACCCCCTTCTTCAATCCATGCTGACTACTCCCAATCATGTTCGTCAAATTAATATGTATGGAAATGGTTTCCAGGACTACTGTCTTCATTGCCTTCTCAAGGTGAAGCTGACCAGCCTGTAGTTCCTCAGATCCAGCTTCTTGCTCACCTGGAGACAGGAGTGATACTGAGTGAGAGAAACCTTAAAAAATACACTGAGATAGCATTGATTTCAGAAGAGGAATGCTCAATGTGGTGATTTACAGAAACTCATTGGCTACCTTGGGTCCGAACCAGACTCTAAACTGCTGACAAAAGGTAAGAAGCCATGAGATTTGAATCTATTCTCATTTACAGTCTAGAAAACAGTGTTGTTCAAGAGTAAACGTCATACTCAAATAGAAGAACGTCTGCGAGTTGTAGATTCTCAGCAGTAGATGAGCCTAGCACTGGCCCACTCCACACGTTTCAGTGATGCTAAATCCCAGATTACACTGAACAGAGAAGAAAAATCAGTGGAAAAACCCCGCACATTGCAATGAGGTTTTCATACCTGATGATTCCTTTGAAACAGAAAGATAAAAGCACGAGGTTTGATATGTATTTACACAATGCCACCTAGTGTCACATTGATCAATCTCTTTTAATCCAAACATCACCCAATATTTTCTAAGATAACGCAGTCTCTGCCAGCACGTTATCACCAAAATGCTTTTGAGCTACTGAAACCCAGCAGTAAGAATGCTCAGAGTTCATTCATTATCTCCATTGTCCCCACGTTGTTTGTTAGAGTGCATGTAGGAATGTGCCTGTGAACGTATAAAAGGCATTTCATTGTTACTGTTCTCAGTCTGCAGCTATTCTGGTGTCACACACCAAGAAACGTGATTTGTGTGGTGGCATCCTTGTATCTAGAACACTTTTGCAGTCAATGGAAAAAACCAGGCACTTCTGGGGATCAGGGACTGTCACCTCACCCCAAGTCAGATATATAAGACAGAACAGATGAGCCACAGTCCTGAAGTGCCTCTTTCTTCTGATCCTCTCCACTGCTCTTCATAACTCTCCTTGCAATGCAAGCATTGTATTTTGAAAGAGGGGATAAAAGATCTTGCTGCCAACCAGCTCATGGTTTTGGTCTTTGTATTTAGGATCTTGGAACAGACTTGGAAGGAAAGGAGAGTTAAGATCAAGAGCTAGAACTGTGTCTTATCTAAGGTACAGAGCGTTAAATGAATTGGACATCTTTTAGGAGATAATGGACTTCTCACATAAATATAATGCAGAGTAACTGTCTTCTTTTAAGCAAAAGTTTGATGTGGTAATTTCTGTCCTAAAATAGGATGCCCTGAAAGAGGAATTTTCAGGCTGAAAAGAGAGTATCAGTGCTGCTTCTCAACAGACTGTGTAGGCATTAATCCTACTTAATGCTGTCATTTTGCTGTTGCTCTGTATCCCACTAAATTCAGGATTGTCATTGCTAGTAAAAGGCTGCAGGTTTTATCCTATCTCTGCAAGGCCTCAGGACTTCTCAGGCTTTGTTCAAACGTGTCTTGGCTTGCCTAAAGTTTTGCTGTAGCCTGTTCAGCTGTAACAGCAGTTTACGTAGTGAGGATGGCAGCGATTGCCCGATTTGTTTTCCCTGCAATAATAATATGGTAAACCTATAAGTTTTTATATAGAAAATTCTTATTCTGTACTAAATAATTATGACCCCAGGATAATGATAAATTGTACAGGAAAATAAAGGTTGACACGATGAGGCCTTGAGAAGGCAACATGGGATGTGGTGTCAGCAGGTAGGAGAAGGGACACATGTTGGCACTGGAGACCCCCAAGGCTATCAACAACTCATCGATGGTCTGTTAAAGAAATGCACACCTGGAGCTGGGCAAAACAGGTTTAGAGGTAACAAGAAGATGAAAGGAGTGGGGTCCTTTCACTTAAGTCTCATTGATGGCTGGAATTGTCACCTGCTCCCCAGGCATTGATCTAGAAAAGCTGTTAAGCTTATGCTTAACTTGAAGCAGCACTAATGGAAATCAAAGCTGGAAGCAAATAGGATTGAAGCAGAAGTTTAAGTAGCTTGCTGAACTGAATGGGGTGTTTATATGAAAATATTGCAGCTTTGTGAAGCTGAACAAATTTTTCCAGTTTCCTCGTGATGAAGTAATGCAAATACAAGAATTATGTGCTCAAAATGTAAGCACAGTTGTGAGCACAAGCCTATAAATACTTTCTCATTTATTAGCCTAATGATCTGTGTTCACAGTTACACTGTTTGCTATACAACTACTTCAATTTTGTGGTTTAAGCCTAAATGTTTATGATTTAAAAGACAAGTGCTTAATATGGTAGTGCCAAGGACAAGGTAGTGCCAAGGTAGTCTCAAACCAGCTTTTTTTCCTGAGGATTTATTGATATATACAGATTGGGATTTTCTTCTCTTCAAAATGGGCTGTTCTCTGCTACAGCCTCCATAGTACAGCTGTGTAGCTTCACTGCACTGGGTCATGCTCTTGCACCAGGTACAGACCCAGTGAAATAGCATCTATTTCACTGGATGGAGTAGATGAACTAGAGGAGTGAATCTGACTTATTTCAGTAGCCCTGATTTATTGGAACCTGGAGGGAAATCTGGCTGCAGCTTTCTAAGCCTTTCCATGAAGATAACCAGCATCAAGTTGTCTCCTGTGCTCAGACACCAAGAGTTCAGAGCAAGACCTCAGCTGCCATGAACTATCACAACTAGGCAGACAGAGCCCCCTCAGCTGCTAAGAACTGGATCTGGAGGCGCTAATGTCCTGGATGACAAATGGGACCTCAGGTCCATTGGGCTGTTTCATGCTGGTTGTTTTAGTTATAAATTCAAGTGTTACAGGATAGGAACGGTGGTGGGTGGGGATGGAATTGGGCAATATGACATCTTTCGGGGCTTTTTCCTGGCTGGTAAAGTACTGCCATTTCCCCTAAGGGTGTAATTATGCAGTTCTAACCTTTGCGCTGTTTCTGGTAATCCTCTACCAACAACAGAAGAAATTTCCATTTTGGGCTTGTCTTGGTCTTCTTGGACATCCTGGATGATGCAGTTTCAATGCACCAGTCACCGGTGGGCTGGCATAGAACAGAGAACAGAACCCGTCTCTTCCAGGCCAGGCAGTGAGAAGTGGATGAGTTCTGCATAGCCATATTAAAACCAGGCCAACTCTTACTAACCGCGCTTGGTTTTGATTACACCATTACTTGTACTGCGACTCTTGTCCCAGTCTCAGAGACAGAAATATCTATTCCTACCTGCAGTTATCAGCTGCACAAAGGAGAATAAAGCCTGGAAAAGTCTAACCATAAACAAAGCAGAATATTTATTACAACTGGCAAAATCTCATGGCCACTGAATGACTGGATCTGGGCAGGAAGCTGGACCAGATGATCTCCCATGGTCCCTTCCAAACTACATTACTCTGTGATTCCCTGGCATCAGAACCTCCTTCTGTTGTACAACTGCATAATGAAAGATCATCTTTAATCAAAACCAACTCTTATTGTCTGATCCAAACCTCACATGCTTATGGTTAAAATGAAGCATCCTTCTGAATGAACAGTGCCAGACAGGATGTGATGGACACTGAATGAAAGAGGAAACAAAAGAAAGACATTGAACAGATTTGCCCAATGTCATAGAAGAGGCTGAAAGCAGAAATGGAAAAAAAAAAACCCACCATGTAGAAGGCAGAATAAAGCAGGAAGTGGGAGTTTTGAGTCACTAAATCAAGGCAGATTAAGGAACCTGACTGCTGAGCAGGGAAGGTTTCCAGAAGGAACCTTCGGCACACAACAATTATTCCCTAATGCTGCCTTCCAGACATGTGCCCTAAATCCCCTCAAATTCCCCATCTCCCCTGGAACAAGAGCTCTGTCACCATGACTAATGGGGGCTCAAGACTTGGCCACGTGCTGCAGAAACTGACTGGGAGAAGCCACCCAACTGCTCACCGAGGTGTAAGGGGAGACAGGGACTCGCACTTTGCTTGTTTAAAGAGTTCTGCTCAGGAATTTGTCTTAGAATCATAGAATCATAGAATAGTTAGGGTTGAGATCATCCAGTTCCAACCCCTCTGCCATGGACAGGGACACCTCACACTAAACCATGTCACCCAAGGCTCTGTTCAACCTGGCCTTGAACACTGCCAGGGATGGGGCATTTACCACTTCTTTGGGCAACCCATTCCAGTGCCTCAGCACCCTCACAGGGAAGAATTTCTTCCTTATATCCAATCTAAACTTCCCCTGTTTAAGTTGGATCCTTCACTCCTTGTCTTATCACTACAGTCCCTGATGAAGAGTCCTTCCCCAGCATCCTTGTAGGCCCCCTTCAGATACTGGAAGGCTGCTCTGAGGTCTCCACGCAGCCTTCTCTTAAGGCTGAACAGCCCCAACTTTCTCATCCTGTCTTCTTATGGGAGGTGCTCCAGTCTCCTGATCATCCTCATGGCCTCTTCTGGACTTGCTCCAACAGCTCCATGTCCTTATGTGTGTCTATTCCTTATTGGGTCCAGCAGAGTCTCCTGAGCACTTGCATAAAATACCAACAAGTTTACTTAAAAAAATCACATTTTTTAAAAAATAAATGAATAAGAATCTCCTGTTTCTTCTGTGTTCCTTAACATAAGATGTTGTAGGCAGATGAAAACTTCTATACCTGTGCATGGACATACGACAGTAATACAAGCCATCCTCTCCTGGCTGTGGCAGGTTCCAGGGGAATTATTAGGATAATTAATCCTATTACAATGCAGTGCATAAAGGTGAGTGCTCAGAACTTGAGATACAGCTTATGTTTCAGTAAGGCATGAAATTTATGTCTTATTTATGTCGTATACATGTGAGCATGAGGGGAAATAATAACTTGGTCTCTGAATTCTATCCCAGCACTATGTGGGCCATGGAAATGCAATCAATGAGCTGAAATTCCATCCAAGAGATCCAAATCTCCTTTTATCTGTAAGCAAAGGTGAGGAAAAAACCCTCTTGTTTTTGTGCAAGTCAGGATGCTTTGGATTTTGGTCTTGAAAATGGCCAAAACCTCTTTCAGTTTTTTTATGAATGGCAGTGCGCAAGTTTACCTTAAAAGTTGAGAGCAAATCTTGCTTTTTTATGGCTGTATATCTTGTATGGATTAAATCCATGGCCTGCAATAAGCATAACTCCACCTGTGGTGCAAAGGGATTGTGAACAGTGCTGCTTTTAGGAGTGAAGAAATATGAGCTTTGGTGTTGCACTTTACTTTCTACAGGGAGTTAAATGTTTGTCAGTTGTTGCATCCTGTTGCCATCTAGTGGGGAATTCTTAACGTCGCA
>JAVHNF010026443.1:6399-18780 GCA_034783455.1 Micropsitta finschii | reverse complement strand
ATACTAAATAAGTCTTTCTTTTATGTACATAACCTAAACTTGGTTTTGAGTGGAGACACTGAATTAGCTCTTCTAAGAATAAACAGCAATTTCAGCTGTCAGAGCATAAGTTCTTATACTACTGTAAATTTTCCTTGGAATTATATAAGTTGAAGTGTTGTGGATCTCTTCTAGTTTTGCTGTACTAGAGTGCATCATGTCAGAAGTCTAATGTAGCTTTTGTTTGCCAGAGACTAATATTTGTATGTTATTACTTAAGAGATGTGCTGAGTTTGTGAGCTGAGGCTGGATTATGTAAAGAGAAACTTGGATTTTTAGCTACTACATTACTTTGCTGTGTAGCAGTAAGCAATTAAACATTGCCTAGCCAAACTTTTTGGTCCAAATTTTCTTAGTAAATGTATCTTTCTGAGAGTCTGAGTTCATACTTACTGAAATGTCTTACTATAATTGAGTAGGGTTTTGAATTAATTGATTCAGCAGCTGTGTCTTCATGATCTGTGTTTCTGAGAGTAAGGAACTGTTTTTGTTGCTATACAAGTGCAGTGTCTGAAATGGCCTCTTTCAGTTAGATCCTGGTACTTACCTTTTTTGTGGTTTTTGTTTTCCCCTTTCTGGTATGCCAGTGGCCAGGATATGGTGAGCATCCTTCAGTTGGTTCAGAACCTAATGCATGGAGAGGAGGAAGAGGAAACCTCACAGACCTACCGGTAAAGCTAGTATGAATTCTTGTATGTGGAAGATATCTGATTTTGTTACATTATGATTATTATAGAACTTATACATTTAAGTATTAAACTGTAAAGATATTGTGCAACCATGCAACTTTCTAAAGACAGTTTAGATTATATAGTGAGCCCTGATTTCTGATGTGACAGCTCATTTTGTTTTCTACTTTCTGAAAGTTGTTTTAAGTCTGAAAGTCTTTCAAAACTTTGAATGCCAATACCTTTTTTTTACCATCTCTCCCTGTGGATTTAAAAAAAAAAAAAAAAAAAAAGGAAAATAAAATTTGTTTCCGTTTTTCTATGAAATGGAAATAATGTTAACAAATTTGCAGAAGATTATTGAAAAATAACACTTGAGAAACAGTTTGGAAATTAAAAAAAAAACCAAAAAAACCCCAACAAACTGATGAAAGCTGTGCCTCTAAAGATAATTATTCTTCTAAGTTTTGTCTGCATGAGGAGAGAAAGGTATGTTTTTAATGCACTTTAAAGTCCCAAAGCAGATAAGGTGCTTAGTTCCAGTTTATGCTAGCTGATAGGCTAAAAAAGAACCTGAGGTGATGCCATACACAGCTAGGCCAAGTGAAGTGCAAATGCTTTTCTTTTGTCTGTACTGGCACTTCAGTATGTAATGCACAATGGCAAGAAGGTGGCTGTGGTATACTGTACTTCTCTGCTACGTATTTAAACCTGCATGTCTATAAATTCTGTCACTCTACAGTAAAAACGTGCAAATGTAAAATTACTGTAATGTTCATGACTTGTATTTAGTTGGCAGTTGCTCTGTTCTGGCTTGCAGACTTCAAAACGTTGGTGAACAGGGTCACATGGCTCTACTGGGACATAGTTTGGCTGCTTATATTTCAGTGCTAGACAGGGAAAGACTGAGAAAACTCACAACAAGGATCCTTTCCGATACTACTCTCTGGCTCTGCAGGCTGTTCAGGTGAGTCACCGTGAATAACTTATGTATGACTAAGCAGTGATAATGGTTTAAAAACATGTGTGACTGCACTGAGGATGTCAACAAAAGAAACCATTGTGCCACAAACTTAGAAATATTCTTTGAAACACTTGAAAGACATCACATAATTAAAAAAAAAAAAAAAAAAGGAAAAAGAGGAGACTGCTTGTTGAATGCAGGAACTTGCTCGTAACATGGTTGCTGTAAAAAATCCTTTTATATGGGCTCTGTGATGGAGCTAAGGGCCAGAGTACAGTTGCAGACATACAGTTTGTCAAACGTTTAACTGCATTCTTGTTACATCCTTGATTCTTGAAGTATATGCTATGTTGCTGAGGCTTGGCACGCATCGTATTTTTAAAAGATGTTTTCAATTAACTTCTTTGCTCTTCCTGGATCTAGTTTATTTTTCCAGGTATGGTAGGCAACACTGCTGAAATTTAACAGTACACTGAAGTTTTTCATACATGCCTGTTTCATCATGTGGCATAGATATCTTAAACAGTTCCATATGAGAAGAAGTGAACTGTGTGAGGGTGTTGGGAGGGGGGAGATTAACTGATAAGAAATTCCTTTTTTTTTTTTTCTTTTTCTTTTCTTTTTTCCTTCCTGAAGCCAAAAAAAAAAAAAAAAAAAGCCCACCCAAAACCCCCAACAGTGTGTGCACATCAGGTAGTCCCTCATAACTTGAGATGTTTCAGGGCCTTCATGTAAACTTGTTGATAAATGCCACTCTTAGATTGTGCAAGAGCACTGACTTACATGTTGCACAAAAATGCTGAAAGAAGATCTAACTTGCAAGTTGCATGATAAATTGGCATACCTACTACTTTCACTGCTGCTCTTTTCTATAGATAAGATAGCTGAGGGTTTGGCGTTAGCGTGGAACACTCTTACCTTAACTCTTTGGTTATTTTGGTCCGGTTTTGTGACTGCAAATGTCAATGTGCTGATCTGAGTCTGATTTTTAGAAGGGTTAAAAAAGGTGGGGGAGAAGCAGACACACTCCCCCACACCCTCACAAACCCCAAAGAAACAAGTCAGATAGAAGGCAAAATAGCCATAATTCCTGGGAATAATAATTTGGTAATAGCCAAATATTCCTGGGGAAAAATATACTTCACTTATGTAACCCACATATTTCAAACCTTTGGAAAATTGTTTTCCAGTGTGTTGAATAGATTGTAATAAATTGTGGTCTTATTTTCAAAATCACTAAAATACAAATGGCATCAGTAAATTTGGGTGTTAGAAAATATCTTGATTTCTGATGTGGTGATAGTTTGCCATTTTCTGCCCATTTACCTTACTTCATGCGTCTTATTCCAATTTTACTAACTTAAGGAATGTCAGGTTGCATTCTGCTTAAAATTAGCAGTTCAGAATTTACATATGTATCAAAACCAGATGAAGCCTTTTGTGTGTTTCCTCCCCCATTCTGCTCTTAAGCAAGGTTTTAAACTTTATGAAGGCAATCCTTAGGAATCCAGATGTGTTTTCTTTCTCACTTTATATCTGAGTCTAAATGACAATATGTACTAAGCTTCCCTCACTTTTAATCTCAGCCTGTCTTACAAAAGTTTCCTTCTATTCTACTTCATCCTGGGAAAACAGAAGTGTTTTAAATCTGTCATTTTTGGCCTCTTGTGAGCTCCTATTGCTGGTTAGTGTTGTTTTAGTCACTAAACTGGTTACTGGTTTTGTTGGTCATATTTACTCTGCTTTTCTTGCAGGTATGAAAATGGATCAGCATATTACCATGAAGATGATCGTGAAGGTCTCCTAAAAATCTGTCGACTTGTTATTCACACACGCTATGAAGATTATACAATAGAAGGATTTAACGTGTTATATGCTAAGCAGCCTGTCATATACATTAGTTCTGCAGCTAGAACAGGCTTGGGCCAAGCTCTCTGCAATCAGGTAAAGTGAATAAGTTGGGGTTTTAGCTGCAAGTAGAACCTACCTAGCTTCATATTGCGTACTTGAAATTTAAATTTTAAAGATTTATTCAAACTTTTCCTGCAGCAGACTGGTACTTGAAGCACAGTATAGTACACTACTGGCAGCAGTCTTGTAAATGGGCTGGGGCCAATGAAAGTTTCCCTTTAGATCCTTGTGTCTGCCTGGAACTTCCACTGTTGGAAGTGAAGATTTCTCCAAGCTTTTTCACAGTGCCCTTATGTTGACTGAATACATGTATCCCCAGGCAAACATAACTTTGGTGATTTTGAAAACTTACTTATTTTTCCTCATGGTGGAAACAATGGCAGTGTAACTAAACAGCAACACAACAGGAGGTGAGAGGGGAAGGGAGTCTTCATGTTCTGTTAAAGGATAAAAACAAACTACTCTGTAACTGTGGTTCTCTTAATTTGCTGAGTTTTCTATTCAGTGATGGGTATGATCAACTTGATTTGACTTGTCTAGTGATCTTCCAAGTTAAAAATCAAAATATGAGAGACCTTGATTCCCCAGCTCCCCCTTATGTTAATGGTGCAAAAGTTATCTGGAATTTGCCTCCCTATCAAAGGAAGAACTTGAGACTTTCAAGCATGAATAGTCAACTGAGCTGTATGATCAAAGTGAGCAGATTCCTCTATACTCAGTGAAATAATTGTGAACCTCTGGTGGAACATGGACCATGCACAAAGCACATGTTTGCCTACCAAATACATTAATTGCAGGGGTGGCCAAGGAAAAGAGGATTGAGTTTAGGCTATTGTACAGAGCATAGTATCTCATTAGAGAAACTGAATGCAGTTGATGTGCTAACAAAAAGGTGACTGATTTTTTTTTTTTTTTCCCCTAGTTTCTTCTGTGCTTTCTATTCTCTGCTATTAATTTGATTATAAGTTTTAGCAGGAAATGTACTTTTTAATGTGATATCCAGCTTTTTATTGTCATTTTTACTATTTTTGTTTATATATTTCTATGGGCACTTGAAATAAGTATGTCTAGTTTGTTGAAATGTCATCATTTTTATTGCAGCTAGGGTTACCCCTTTCTTGCATGTGCTATGTGCCTTGTAACACTATGTTTGGATCTCAGCACCAGATGGTAAGTTTGTCTTCTTAAAGAGCTCTTTTGATTTTGTGGGGTGGCTTTGGTTTAGTTGTTTTGGTTTGTTTTTTTCAAGTCTTGTTAAGTGAAGGTCAAGTCTATTGTTAGGAAAAGCTTATTAACTTTTTCAGCCTCTGACTTCTGACATTTAACTGTACAAATTGTGGATTGAAATTGTCTGAAGAGCCAGCAGGTTGCATCTTGGTCTTGTCATATGCAAGCTATTTCTAATGGCATATAGTAAGATGCTTCTTAGTCCAGGATATAGAATATGTGTATTTGGAGGTATGTTTACAAACTACACAATGTATTTATATTGTATTTTTCATAAATGCTTTATCTGACCTTCAGGTTGTTTTACCTTTGGGAATAAGAAACTGCAAGCCACAAACTAAGACATTAAGAATGTTTTCCATAACTTCAGAATGCTGTCCATTTTCATGCTGTATGCATTTTTCCAGTTCAGGAGAAACAATTCTTTGTGGTTTGGCAAACATATGTATAAATACATATATTTTTCTTATTGATAACAGGATGTTGCTTTGTTGGACAGAGTGATTAAAGATGATGTTGAGTCTGGAAAACTGCCTTTGTTGCTTGTGGCAAATGCTGGTAAGTGCTGTGGACAAACAATAATTTAAAATCCACTTTATTTTGTGAATATATATAAAATCCAAAATAAAAATGCATTAAACAGCTTAGTGGTTACATATCAAGGAATATCAGGAAATATCCTAATGACCACACAATAATCATCTGTCTAGAGGGGTATTTATTTAATTGATTTAAAGTTGTATTATACTGCTACAGATCTGCTTGTCAGTAGATGTATTAATATGACTAGAACTTCTGTTAGTGAAAGCAAATCTCTTGCTGAAAATCAGGTTCATATTAACACTTCAGAATTTTTTGACAGATGTGCCATCAATTTTAGCCTTAAAGTTTAACTTTTTAATTAACTTTTAAGAGTTTTCTTGTTAATTAAACAGAAGTGCTCATGAACAAAACTTGTTTTGAATATGAATGAAGGTGGTGACTGTTACTTGCTTTGCAATTGGAAAAATATCTGAGATGTTAATCTTGGTTTAGTTTTCTTTCATATGTTCTTTTTTTGAACATATTAAAAATATCTGCATTTCTTATCTGAGGCTGCTGATTCTTTTAGTGCCTAAGATATCTAACTTTCTAAGTATTTTTTTACACATTTATATGTAAAAATAAAAATATGTAATGATATATTAATATTTTATATCAACAACTTAATTTAATAACAATATATAAATAAATATGTAATAAAGAACAATATAATAACTAAATAGTATATAAGTAGATGCGTACAAAAAATTAGATAGCATTTTACAAGCAAAACAAGTATCTTTAGGGTTTTTTTGTCTAGAATTCCAATTGCTCATAAGTAATGCACCAGATACTAATATGTCCATAGTGGGCTCTTTGCAAACATCATCTGTCCTGCTGTTGTGTGACTTTTTCGGCAACAGTACAAGAGATCCTTTTATGTAGAGTCCTAGTCTGCAGGCTTATCCTTTGTCACTGCCTTCTTTCCTTTTCCACAAAGGGACTCCAGGTGCTGGGCACACAGATAAACTTGGCCGACTGAAGGAACTTTGTGAGCAGCATAACATGTGGCTCCATGTAGAAGGGTATGAAATTTGGCATTTACTTCTGTAGAACTGTATTCATTAACAAGAATAGCAGACAGCACATAATCTTACAGCTAACCAGTTAGTAGAGAGCCATAGGATCATCTTTACCTTTGTCATATTAAACATTTTTAGTAGTTAGAATTTTGTCACAAATTGTTTTACATATATGAGAATAATTAATTGGAGTGGTTACTTCAGCATAGGTCAGTGGTTACTTTTACTCAGATGGTAATCTTACTGCCTTTGCTTTGAAGAGCTTGGAATATGAATTAAAAGGAACCTTATAGGATAAGTCAGGGGAGACATTGTACAGTGATTATTGAGAATGAGAAAGGAGAATAAAACGAGTGTGGAAGAGATGACACTCCAGTGAACATTGTCAAGAAGACTGCTGCAAGTGCAGCGTGCAGCATAGCTAGAGGAGAATTAAACCAATAGGAAAAGAAGTTTCAAGAATTTAGACAACATTAATGAAGACTCCGATGCTCTAAGATTTTTTCGGGGCTTTTTGTTGTGTTTTGTTTTGTTTTTATGTGTGTGTTTGGATTTTGTTTTTGGTTTTGGCTTGGGGTAGAGACTCAGTTTCCTTTGCTATTTCATTGTGCAGTGTTATATTTGCATGCCATTTATTTCTGATGCCAAATCAGTGCTGAATTATGAGTAGGACTTTGGGGAATGATTTGCCCAAGGGTTTGACTGAAACATTTTTATATCGAAATGGATTTTTACTTTTGGGTTTTCAATTTTGGAAAAGCAAGTAGCAACATCTACTGCATTGCCAATGAAAAATACACAAACAAAAATTACCTCCGTTTACATATAAACATGAAATATCTAAACTGAAGATTAAAATACTATTTCTTAATACATGGTTAATATCTGCTAAACCCACTCTTTTTTTCTAGTGTGAATTTGGCAACTTTGGCCTTGGGTTATGTCTCCTCTTCTGTACTGGTATGTCTTACTATATCTAGAAACTTAATAACATGCTCTAGATTTTGAGGTCATGATCTTATTAAAATTCATATGGCTTATACTCTGCTCATTGTAATAAACTTCAGGCTGCTACAAAATGTGACAGCATGACTCTTACTCTGGGCTCCTGGCTGGGCCTCCCAGCTGTACCTGCAGTGACACTCTACCGACATGAGTATCCATCTTTGGTATGTTCAGCTTCTCATTCGTTATTCTCAGTCTTGAAACTGTAATTTTGATCATGGTGTAGTGCCTTGTTCTTCACAAGCATCTAAATTACAATTTGCAAAATCTTCCCTATTTAAGCTGTGGCATGTTCCATAAGCTGCAAAACTGGAATAATTGAAGAGAAGTTAATAATAGTTTGTTTATTGTTTGTTTTTCTCTTTAGTCCTTAGCAGCTGGGCTGACTTCAAGTCAGCCTGTAGAGAAGCTCCGAGCCCTGCCACTGTGGCTCTCCTTGCAGTACCTGGGCCATGATGGGATTGTGGAGAGGATAAAGCATGCCTCACAACTAGTAAGCAATAGCTGGTTGGCACGTTATTTATGGATACTTTGCTTCTTTGAGTATGGATTGGACAATGTTGTTAAGAATCCTCACCAACTGATTTAGTTCGAGTCTCCAAGCAGAAAGAGAGTTCAGATAGCAAGGACAGTACAACTGATATCCAGAACACAGTTATACTTACAAATGTTTTTATAATAGCCATTAATACATCTTTTTTCATTATTTGATGCACTGTAGAAGAATCAACTAAAAATACTGTAGTTGTTGACAGTATAGCATATTGGTTCATGCTGTGTTACAAATTATGAAAGCAGAGTAAAAAGCGTTTGGGAAAGGGATGTGCTTTTACTATTAGATAGTGTTTTCTTTTTTAAATGAGAAAGACTTAATCTTTGTTCTTTCTGAACAGTGAAGTAACAAAATCACTTCATTTTTGTCACTTCTTTATTTAAACAATTTTGCTTGAAAGCTGTTCAGAGAAAGACTCTCATTTTCCTAGTCTACTTGGCATTGTATTGATTTAAGTAACAGTAAATTATAAATGCCTGACAAAAAGGACCACAAAACATTTCTTCAGATACAATGGAAATTGCACTATTTTTGAAGTTGAGTTCTTACCCTAGTAAGAACCAATATAATGTGCTAGCTAAAAAATGCATTGTTTATTGGCAAAGCAGTTTTTCCTTAAAGCTACAGTATTTACAAAAAAATCAAAGAAAGGCAAAATGGAAAGTGTCTGTAATGGTTAGTGAAAAAGCTATTGGCGTGAAAAACCTAAAAGAATGACAAAGTACCATTAGTCATTAAAATCGTGTCATCTAAGATTGATCTGAGCCTATTAATAGTCTTAAACCACAATTTAAGAATATCTTTTCTACTGAAAAATAATTTAGAAAGCCATCCAAGCCAGTTGCTATGGTAGCAATGAGAAAATTAACAGTTCAGATGCATACTGTGCTTTAGTTAGTCAACGAAGTTATAAGATCTCTGGAACTTTGTAAACAAATTTACAAATAAGAACTGGATGAATTGCTGATGTGTGGTAGGGGCTTGCTTAGAAACAGGAATTGTGATAGCGACTGTTTTATGGTTTTCAGAATAACTTTCAATTTCTAAAACTGTGCATTTGCTTTTTCCTTTTGTTTCCCTTCTGCTGTGGTCTTTTAGAGTCAAAGGTTGCTGGAGAACTTGAAAAACCTGGATTTCATTAAAACTTCGGTACAGTCTGCATTTAATCCTTTGGTTGTGTAGCTTAGTCTTTGCTTGTTAAATGATAAGAATAACTGATTAAAAAGATATTTAGCAGTATTACTGAAATCATAATCACTGTTTTGAAGATGCTTGGTGTCTTTCTAGTTAAGTTCTGGTGTTCAGTGAAATCGTGTGGCTTGGCTGTGTATGACCTCTAAATTGTATTTGTTCCATTCGTGTGTGCTCATGCACTCAGTGGAGCTGACAGAAAAACATCCAGAAATTGTTTCCAGAGGTTGATTTAATTCCATTTAAAGCATGGATTTGTTCACTAATACATTCATAAAACCAGTTTCCATAAGCCTTCCTAATACATTCTGGCTGTATCTTACTCTGCTGTTGAGATGATGATATGAACCCTGTGAAATTGTATGCAAAAACTATCCCAGAAGAGGTTTTTACACCATAAATACATTAGATGTAATTTCTAAAGCTATCAATTTCAAATATAGTTTCTGTGAGATGTCCTGTTCAACAGGATCTGGTGGTTTTATTCCTCCTCTACTCCCAGTTTTAATTGACACTTGATGTATAGAAAATAGATTGGTTTTCTGGAGCAATAGATAATTCATGGATCATTCAGAGTGAAACCAACCATTTTTATGAAGGTTCTTTTTCCCAAGAGTATTAATGATCTTGTGAATTCAAGTTACTGTAGCGCTTCCCCCTTCCACTTAAATCTTGTGAGTTTAGGATTGTGAAATGTAGCCTCAGATTGCCTCCAAAAGCTGCTCAGTCCATTTCCCTTATCCCCAAAGCAAGATCAGTTATAGTCTTATTATTCCTGCTGGAACTTTCTTGATATTCTCTAATGATTCTAGGGTGAATTCCAGGAGAATTTTTTAATGTTAATATCTCAAAATACTTAAAACTAAATAAACTACTTAATACAGTATATTTGCTAATGAACATGCTTAGGTGCCTTGTTTTATAGTGCCCTAATTTTAATTACACATACCTTAAATCAGTACATTTCTGCTTAAACTGAATGACGATTTACTTTCCTGTATTTACAGATACATTTCCTTGCACTCCTAAAGTTAACTTCTAATACTGAGATACTGTGAACTTTGTTACTGCTGTCAAAATGATGTGCTCTGCTCAGCAGCCTTATGAATTACACACAGTTTAAATAGATTGCCACTTTTTTTTAAGGATTTAAGTTTTGGGTTGTTTTTTTGTCGTCTAAGGTTGAAGATGAGCTGAGTTCACCAGTGGTGGTTTTCAAGTTCTTCCAAGAATATTCAAATAGAGGTATGTGATTTATTTAAGACAAAACAAAATAATAAACCCCTCTCTTTAAAAAACCCTTTAAACTACTGATTCATAAAGTGAGTTTGAAGTAAATGTTACATACTTCTCTTGTGTAACATGCTTTGAAAAAGGCTGTGAATGCTGGTTGTAATCCAGGGATAGAACCCATGTATGTGGTAGCTTCTTTTTTTAGGTAGACAGAAGTATTTTAAATTTTCATAATAAGTCATTTTCTGCCTTCTTGAGCGAGGAGAGATTTGCATATGATTTTGATCTTGAGAGCACATGCTGGAAGTCTCATAGAGCTGCAAGCTGTGTTTGAGCTTATGAGGGGAAGATCTTCCTTGGTTTTGTTGCAGGATTTTGCTTTGTGAAAACACTGGTTTTATTTGCATTGGGGCATTTGAACCTCAAAACTTAGGTATTTTACTACTTGTTTCCTGATTCTAGTATTTGTCATGTTCAGCATACCTTAAAAGAAAAAATAATAGTCCTTGTTAGTCTTCTTGAGGTCCAGGACATCATGTAGATCTGTCACATTACCTAGGAAATGTAATTGTCTTTTATCTAAATTTTAGGTTGCCTTTTGTTTAATTAAGTAAATAAAAATCCCCTTCTGTGATTTTTATATCTTTGGATTCAGATCAAACCTCACATGCTGCACAGGCCTCAACTATTCAACGCCCCATAATAAGCAGCGAAAGACATGTTTATGACACTTTCAATCAGTGGGTAAGAATGGATGCTCTTTTTCTTTAGGAAAAAAGAAGTGACAATGGAATGATTCCAGGGGTTCATCAGTAACTATCAAACCTTAGGCAGACTAATTTGGTAGTTGTTCTTGACCCAATATCCTTTGCAAAAGTAGTGTCCATTCTGGATTTAAAAGATTGTTTGTTCTGAGGCAAAGTTGCTTTCACATTTCTGATTCTTTTACATGTAATAACTACTGAAATTATATCTTAAGCTACTGATCGTGGATTATGTTCCTTAGTATTTGGGAATATATGAAAACTTCAAGAGTTTTAAAATCCACTGATGCTTCTTTGCCAGTGTGTGTGTATTCACAAATACAGTCTTTGCCAGATCTCAAGAGAAGTAATTCTAGAAACCTATGCTTTCAGAGGCCTGAGCAAACAACTATTTATAACTTGTTTTATAACATGCATAATAATGGTGGCATGCTAAACAACAGTGACAGTTTGGTAGAAACTTCTGACTTGTAACACTTGTAGTTTATCCTGAATTTTCATGATCTTAAATATATGCCAAACTGTGTCACATCACCAGCAAGCTAAAGCATTTTGCTACAGAAGGTGATTCTGAGAAATACAGAAAACTCTGTTTAGCATATGGTTCCCCTTAACTATGGGGAGGGTCCTGGCCTGAGTCAGTGACTGCCAGACCATGCTTTGTGCGTTTCTAACTGTGCCATATCCCTTCAGCTAGGAGAGCAGCTGGCACAGCTGGTTCCAGCCAGTGGCGTGGATGTGGTAGAACTGGAAGATGAAGGCACATGTGTGCGTTTTAGCCCACTAATGACTTCTGCAGGTAACAGTCACTTAATTCAGCCACTTGTGAAAACTGGGATTTGCTAGAGAATTGTACAATAATCTGCTGCTGTAGAAGCTCAAGAAAATCTTTAGTACATTTTTCTATGGTGAGGATTTTCTTACAAACAACATCGTATGAGCTTTATCATCCTGCTCTGACCTGGCAATGGGTGCATTAGTGGTAGCTCAGCTGTTGTGGGTGACAGCCTTGCTCCATCTGCACAGAAAGTGTTCTACTGATCACTTTAAATTCATTAGGAAGCTCAAAGGAAGAAGCTCTTGGTTTCTAACAGTTACAAAAGAAATATGAAGGATAAATCATCCCTATGTTTCCTTCTCTCAGCTCCTTAACACAACATGCTTGACCTTTCTACGCAGGTGTTTCAACACTGAAATGGTGCTTGTGTTCAAAATATAGCTA
>JAVHNF010026433.1:17021-29294 GCA_034783455.1 Micropsitta finschii | reverse complement strand
GGAGGTGTGCTTTTGAGCTTTGATGCACAGCAGGCACCTCCCAAATCAGGTCAGCATTAGCTGGGGATGACTGCAATACAGCGTTTGAATTGCTAGAGATCCATGTTGTGTTTAATTCATGATGAAATTTGATACTGCTCTGGAGTGGGTGAGGTTAAACTAAGGGCTACTGCCAAAAGTTCATACATAAAATCCTAAGTTCTTTCAGGAAGTGAAAGAACTAGAACTAGGGAGCATCTAGAAGTGCATCCTCAATAAGCTGGCAGTCAACACCAAGCTGGGTGGGAGTGTTGATCTGCTGGAGGGTAGGAACGGGCTGCAGAGGGATCTAATGAGGCTGTACCTCGAATATGGTGTTCAGTTTTGGGCCTCCAACTACTAGGACACTGAGGTGATGGAGTGTGTCCAGTGAAGCCAGTGAAGGGTCTAGAACACAAATGTTATGAGGAGCAGCTGAAGGAACTGGGGTTGGTTTAGCCTGGAGAAAAGGAGACTCAGAAAAGACAGTATTACTGTCTGCAGCTACCTGAAAGGAGGCTGTGGTGTGGTGGTTGTTGGTCTCTTTGCACTAGTAACAATACTTGGGATAAGAGGAAACAGCCTCAAGCTGCACCAGGGGAGGCTTAGGTTGGATATTAGGAAAAAATTCTTCACTAGAAGTGTTGTCAAGCATGGAACAGGCTGGCCAGGGAGGTAGTTGAGTCGCCATAGAATCGTAGAATGGTTAGGTTTGAAAAGGACCTTAAGATCATGTAGTTCCAACCCCCCTGGAGGTATTTTAAAAGACATGTAGATGTCACACTTAGGGTCATGGTTTAGTGATGGACTTTGCAGTGTTAGGTTAATTGATTGGACTTAATGGTCTTAAAGTCTTTTCCAACCTAAACCATTTTGTGAATCTGCGTTGGCAGTGAGAAAAAGTCAGATAGTTGTTCAAGCAAAAAAGAAACTGAAAGCACAGCCTTTGGGTTCTGTACAAGGTAGGCTGAAGGGAGAGCATTGGAACTTGTTGCTGTCTTAAGAGGTACTTTGATTTTTAAGCGGCATCTGTAGAGACCCTTTTGGCTTCTGAACCCAGGACTTCTGGATGTCTTTTGAGATCCTGTTACTTACATGAAAGTAATGTAAGAATATGTCATCTTATTGTTGGTTTCTTCTGTTCATAAAAGTAACCTATAAAAACCCCTGAATATTAGCTAATTGCTTTAATTACAACAAAATCTTCCTTTACCTTTGGCCTTGATTTGCGTTCATCTGTTGTTTCTGTTATAAGTGTGATGTTGAAGGAGATTTGCAACTTAACATCAAGCCTTAAAAACATATTAAAAATGTGAAGGATATATTTAAACGAAGAGGCTAAAATGCTATCTGTTAAGCTCATGGTGATATAATCACATTATGTTACCTTGGGCCAGATTTTACTGGTAATTCAAGAAAGGGATATTGAAGAGGTACTGAACAACACGAGAAGTTACTTTCCTCTGAAGTAATCTTGCAAAAGTCCTGAGGAAGGTCACATTGAATTTAATAGTGTGAAAAAGCAGCATAGATTTTTATCAAGGACATGGACAAAAGGGTAGATATTGTCTGCCTTTTTTTATCTAAACACATGTTTTAGGACATAAGTAAAACAAAGTTACTTGCTTTTCTTTTTGTACCTATTGCAATAGCTAATACAACAGTTGCTGTTAGCTTTATGCTCTGATTATTGAGTATATGGCCAATTACTGCTCGACCAAAAATAAACCAACTTTTTGTCCTCTACTGTGGCTAACTACATGCGTTGCCTTGCTACCACTCATTAGCTTTCCTACCAAAATAAAATGTAAGTGCTCTCCGTTATGTGAAACACTGAGCTCTGTTTTCCAGGAAATGAGGAACTTGGAGTAAATCCTAAAGCAGAATCTCTGCAATGGCTGACTGTTGTGCTGCTGGAAAGGCTAAACAGAGCAGCTGAGACAAAACTGTGCTCGTTCTGTTATGCAAATAAACCAAAAGATAAGAGATAAAACCACCAAAGGATGCATTAATGTCTAAAAAAAAAAGGCTTTTATATAGAAAAATTGATCAAGTGAAAGATTTACTACTTCAATTCCAACTAATTGATTTCAGTTGCTTAAATTAGAGCAAAACCTCAATGCTACTGTGTATCCAAACCCAATCCTCGGCTTACGAAGCAGAATACTGTAATTAACTAAATAGAATGTTTCTTGAAGCTCCTTTAAAGAAAAGACTAATTTGCTTACAGTGCATTGGATAGTCTGTCCAAACTGTCTTCCTTCCAGTTTCAAAGCAGATGAGATTTGAAATCAGTATGGGAGCAAGTGTTCCAGATTTCCTATTTAGGTTGCCCTGCTCTGGCTGTCTCAAGGAAGAGGAATGGAAGAGGGAAGGGAAATAATGGAGAATTGTAGGGTTTTGCTGTTGTTTTTTCCTGTAGTAGGATAAAATAAACACTGTAGAAAATCAAAAGATTTGGGAAATGGCACACCTTGAAACAGCAAAAAATTCACCCTGTAGAAATCTGTCAGCATTTATACACTAAATGGCAAAGTTCCGTCAACTGTTCTTTCCTTAATCCTCCTGTATCACCACTGGAGTATGCAGGAAAAGATGCTCATCTTCTTAATTAGGTTTTTCACTGAGCTTTTTGACAGAATGACCAGCTGCCCGTGTGTAGCCAGGTACTGCTACTAGTCCAGACATTGGGAAGTATGTATTAAACTTCTAATTTGTTATGGTTTAAATTAAGTACTGGACAATTGGTTTAAGTTAATTATTGGTTTAACTTAAATACTGGTTAAGTACTGCACAATTTAAAAATAACTTTGTTTTTAAACTGACTCAGTAAGTTTGGCAGCAATGGAGATGAGCTGGTAGCTATTGGGTGCTCTGAAACAGAAACGTCTAGAGACTATAGGAATATTGATGAAACGAGGAAGAATATTAAATGTCATTCAGGTGGTAAACAAATGATGTACTGAATAAGTAGCATTATATTTGCTTTGTAAAAAGACAAGTTGTCTTTAGTATGTCCCATTGCCTTCAGTTGCAATATTTAAGTGCGTTAAGGTCCAAAATTTCATTATGCTTATAATTATGTCCTGAGATTATTTAGACAGAATCTTAGTACTTTTTTAAAAGGTATAATGGTGAGAAAAACAGAATAAAAATACAGAGCAATTGCTTGATCCTGAATCCTGTTGCTTTACTTGATTTGCATAAAATACCCTTCAATATATGAGGAACTTTGAGTATGTAGGTGATTGTAAAAGGGGAATTTGATCCGTCTTGTAGCTGCCGTAGAAAAAGTTTGTGTTTGAAAATAATGCATTAAAATAAAAAAGAGGAAAGCTTTTCAATATGGGTCTCATCCTATTCTGTGGGGTTTAGAAAAAGATAGTGAAAATTGCTTTTTTCCATATTCAAGTTTGGTGGCGAGTAAAATAATTTGGGAGATGTAAAACAAAACAGAATTGGATTATTTAGAGTCTGATAAAATCAGATTAAGTATAATTCTTCCCAGAGTTCCCTGCCTTAATATTTCTTTGTATTTCCTGCATCTTTTGTAAAATTTCCCTGGTAGGATGACTTGTTAGCACTGTATCTATGCAATGCTAAGAGATCTTTGCAAACTTCTGTTAATTCCCTGAAGATAGGAGTTTGGCTTTTTCAACCTAATGTGCCAGCCTGTATTGCTCTGGTGATAAAGTGGGAGCTACAGGCAAAGCACTTGTGCTCAAAATAGATCAGTAATAACGGCTTTAAAATACATTGAGTGATTTGTGCACTTCTACAACTTAAATTCTTTAATCCTCACTTTCACTCTGTGCTGTAATTTTGGGTGAGAAGTGATTTAGGAGTTCATCATCTCATGGGATCTACTACAAAATATTTTTGTTCCCTAGCTAGCCCTAGCTAAGTAATGATGAGAGAAATATGCTTAATACCAGGAATCAAGCAGCAGAAGAAAGGAAAATGGGAAACTTGCCATTAGTCTGCTTTAACTTGCCCTAAAGCATCATATTAGTTTGCACTTGATTCCTTGACTTACTGCCATTTTATGCTGGAGAGGAGACATGGTGGCCGGCAGGCTTGTTCTTCAGCCACTGGTCTAGAATGGCACTGTCACAACAGGGGCATCTTTACTCTGCCTTCTTCCAGGATTTGAACTTAAGATCCCCTTGCACTTACACTAGACAATATTGTGAGGTTGTTTTTTAACCTCAGTTTCTATAATGGACATCTCTGTGGATTCCTATGGATCCAGGTGCTCCACTAATCCTGGCAGTGTGCTATACCCAGCAGAGAGAGAGGTGCGTCTCTAAAATTGTCTCTATTTCCTGTGGGTGAACCTAGCTTTGTTGTCCTGTCTCCTCTCATACCTGCTGGCCATGGTCTGTGTGTGGAACACCATGGAGGAACTACAGAGCATTTGGTTTTCAGGTTTGTTTCTAGAGAAGATGGTTGAACACTGTGTGCCAGAGTGCTTTAAATGTATGTGATGTTGTTTGGGGTTTCTTGTTTAACAACTTGATTGAAATGAAATGTGTTACATCATGACAGACGTGCAAAAAATACATTTATATAAAAATGCTTTAATTGTTAACACATAAAGTACTTTATACCAGTGTGTAAATAAATATTGTCAAAGGTTAATTTATTTTGGATAAAGACAACTGTGATTACAGCATTAATGTTAACATTATCTTGTGGCAACAGGATTTACAGCAGTTTGCACTGAAGTTACAGAAAACATGAAACTTTCTTGGTGCCAGAAGTGTGGCACTGTTCTTTCTCAGTGTGGAACATACTAAAGGGGCAGGTTTCTTAAAAATTCCTGTCTTCTATTATTTTTTTTAATGTAAGGGAAAATAAATCAGTGTAGACTTAACTCAGTTCTGCCTGTTAAACAGTTCTGCACAGAAAGGTTTGTTTTTATTTGTTTCAAAGATATTTTAAATAAAACATGAATTCTGTAAATAGCGGAGGAAGCACGAGACAGACTAAACATCTTTAATGAAAGCACTCAGCCTTTTTCATGCTCTGAACCTGCCTTTATTATGTTAATCAAATTCCATGCAGTTCCCAGCAGGGGTATGTGAAAATTATCTTTTCAAATAAATGAATACAGATTATTTGCTGCAGATCAAGAAACTGCTTACAGGTCTTTGATCTTTACTCTGGTGCAGACGTAGATCAGAGCAGTTATTAATTCTCTGTAGCTTTTGTGGTGCCCCTTAACCCTCCTGGATGGCCAGGGGTGAGATGGCAGGTAGTACCAGCCCCTGCCCCCTGGGAACTCCAGTGTAGAAGCTACCTGCTTTAGGCTTCCAGGATGAGTCTAAATTAATCCTATTCAACCCCAATGCTCCCAATATAACTCAGTTTCTGAAGTCTCCAGGGTACTCTCTCAGGCAATCTTTTGGGAAGAATCAAGTGTGTATCATTGGGGTTGGTGAGAGGAAATGAGAGGAGTCCAATTTACTTGTACTTCTAGTTTATTTACTCATAATTTACAGATGGCTGGAGGTAATGAGCTCTTTAAATTATACCTTCTCATCAGAAGTCTCACCAAAGCAGTCAAAGTGCAGTGAATCTGAGAAATAGTCTCTAGGAAAAGTCAAGTTTGCCACTCTTATTTTTATGAATATTCTGTTTTCTCTGTGTATGTAATGTCCGTAAGAGTTAAATACAGCATTTTCTGTCTTTCTCACTAAAATTCTATCAAAAGAAAAAAACCCATAATTGTAGGATTTCTGTGGGAACAGTATATATGCTATCCTGTATTTCGCTTCAGGATAATGTTTTGAACATCATAAATCAAATCATGGATGAGTGCATTCCACATGAACGGGCCAACCGAGACTTTTGTGTTAAGTTTCCAGAGGAAATACGGCATGACAACCTTGCAGGACAACTTTGGTTTGGAGCAGAAGTAAGTCTTTCATGTTTGTGTTACTTGGTGCTCATGTGCAGTTTTCTGTGACATCAGGCTGCTGAGAAAGGGCTGGGACTGCAGGTTCCCCCGTACAGAGCTGAGAAATGCCTCCTGTCCAGGAGAAAGGGGAGGGGACACAGAGCTGCAAATGGAGTTCAAAAAATTAGAGAAGAAATATGAGAACCCTGAGAATAGAAAAACCTTTATATATTTTTTTTTTCAGTTAATAAAATGTTTCCATTAATACAATAATTTATATCAATACTTGTTGTCTTCCAATGTATCATAAAGGAATAAAGCCAGCAGTAGAGATTATTAAATAGATTGGGTTTAATAGCATGATTTTTAGAACATTTTATTTATGTGTTACAGTAAAAATGTACTTTTAATGGGTGTCTTGGTGAGTTGGTCAGAAGGAGTCCATATATTACTCTTGGGGCAAGGAGTGTTTTAAATAGATGCTTTCCAGAAACTGTAAGGCACTCTGTGACCTGTGCTGTATGGTCTTTCCTAGAAAATATATTCACATCTTCTGTGTGAGGCAGGATACTCATTTAGCTGGATTCCTGGTCTGATATCCAGTGTGACCAGTTTTCTGAAAAAAAGCACCAGCATTGCAGAATTTGAGTTCTTTTTGTGAATAGATTTTTTAGAATCTATATTATATTTAGAATAGAATAATGGAACAGTCTAGCCCAAGTCAAAAGTCCATTGATCGTACTTTAGCTGCATTCACGTCCTTCTTAAGCAAGCAATCCTTGTGTACATGGAGCATCTCCTACCAGTACTTAGTGTCTAATTAGTGGTAGAAGAGCTTTTCTAAGTTCTTTTACCAGCTCTGTGGTTCTTGTACTTGAACCTCTCTCTGTTCTTATGTCCCCCTGACTGAGCTGCTCTTTAACCGTTTGTGTGAAGGCTTATGTCCATTGGCATGTCAGTCTTAAATCTTTCCCTTGTTTGATAATTTGCAGAAAATTGGGGTTAAGTCCTGCCCTTGTTCAGATATTAAATACCACATTTTGTGCTATTTTTAAAGCATAAAAGTAACTTTGTAAAAATTAATATTTTCTCTCCATGTATTCTATAGTGTTTGGCTGCTGGTTCAATTATTATGAATCGTGAAATTGAGAGTATGGCTATGAAGCCATTGGCCAAGGATCTGACCCGAAGCCTAGAGGAAGTAAGAAATATCATTCGTGACCAGGCCTTAAGGGATTTGAACTTCTACACAGAAAAAATGAAAGATTCACTCAAGCATTTTGATGTCCTTTTTGCTGAGTTTGAATTAAGGTAAAAGTTCCAAAGTAAATGTATTGTGAGCTTTGGCTTGGCTACTATCACTGCTTTGGGGCTTGTTCAGTTTTCTTGGAAGTTGGCTGTTTTGTCTTCCTTTCTTTTATGGAAAAAGTACAAAATTTTTTTGTCATTGTATTTGAATTCTTTAGGAATTTGTTGCATTGTTAGAGTTTTCCTTCCAGTGTAGCTATAATGAAAAGAGAGCTAAATAGCTTTATAACAATCAACATTTGCTCTCTTCAACTGAACTATAATCTGCTATTTGCATACTGGCATATGGCATTTGAGGGAGGTTTTCCAAGACACAAAAGAAAGCCATAAATTGATTCCCCCAATGTTTTCTTTGTTGAAGATAAGGCAACAAAATACATTTAAAAAAAAATGCAATAACATAGTCTAGAGATTAAGAGGGTTTGTTCTCTTGTGCTTAGAGGTATAAGCAAGATGCACTCAGTGAATTTAAGAAGGCAAATTGAAATCTGGTGTAAGTGCTTTGACAAACCATAATTAACCACAGGAAATCACTGATTTCAAAAATTGTGACTGAAAAATGGCCTGGAGGTTTATAGCACAAATAAAAATAACTGCTTTTGGGGTGAGGAAGTTAACTATTTATTGCATCAAAGGTCACATTGACCAGGTCCTGCACTGTTTGTCAGAATTCAAGCCAGCTTCCTGCATGTCTTGTTAGATGCCTGTGGTGTGGGCATAGTTGCAGAGAGGATGCAGAACAAGATTCTCTATCGATCTAATATAATACAGCCTTTCCTACCCTCAGCAGAACAGGTTTCTTAGAATTGGATAGTAGTTTAAAGTTTTTCACAGGCTTGTCTCCTATTGCTGTTTACCCTTCCTTGTTTCGTATTCTTCTGCATTATTTTAGTCATGTAAACACTTTTGTCTGATTCATGAAACTATCATTATACTGTTACATTGAAAAACACTTTAATTGAAAAACATTGGCTAAAAATGTGGGGTTTAAATGTGGCTTTGAGTGCAGACACCGATGACAGCTAGTAACTGGTTCTTCTGTGCCTGTGCAGTTTCTGGCCTGTCTGTAATAACTCTCTGCATTCAGCGTTTTTCTTTGCCATTGTTTTGTGAACAACTTTTTCCTTTCCTGTGCTACCTGTAGTCTATGAATGACTGATTAAGTAATGCAGTAACAGAGAAACACGTCTACCAATGTTTTTTACCTTGTGAATTAGTGCTTTTGTACGTAATTCCTCATAGAAAGGAGGCCAACTTTTAAATCTTCTAAATTGTCTCTACTGCATAACTGCATTTCACTAGTATAATTTCAGGTTAAACTTTTCCAGATAAAATGTTCATTTTAGCGTTTTTTTGTCTTAAGGAGATTCAGACTAAACGATCTTCAAGATGTTGCAGTAAAGATCCTTCTAGGACCTCCTTCTCTGTGCCACACAGAATGGAGTTCTGAATGCTAAATGTGTTTTGTAATTGTATTTCTAAATTACTCCGGAGTTCCATTTCCTCAATTTGTAATAGGCAAATCAGGTGCATTTCTTAAATATTCTTACACTGCAATTTTCATAGTGAGCGCTGTCAAAATAAATACGAAATGGTACAGGAAAAGTTAGGTTTCCAAGATGATTTGTCCTAGGCTTGCTTTTTATTTAGAATCCAATTTGTTAAGGCGTGTAAAACACTAGTATGTTATTTTATAATCTTCATAATTACGTGTCAGCCATGGTACCTGTGAAGTCTCCAAAAGAATATTATGTACAGCAGGAGGTGATTGTTCTTTTCTGTGAAACTGTGGAGAGGTAAGTGTTTAACTGACATACTAGATTCTCTTTTCCATGTTTACCTTCAGTCTGAACTGTTGTAGAAATACTTTAACTGTAGTCTTCAAGCATCATAAAACACCACGTATTTTGCTTTTCTAGTAAGTATCCAAGTATAGTGTTAAAAAGCATTAAGCATGCATGCAAGGTACAAGCCTATGCTTTTGTGGGATTTAGACAAAAAAAAAAAACCCAAACCCAAAAGCTAAAATCCAGTAAGAATAATATTGTTGGTGTGCCTACTTATAGGTGTGTGAATTTAAAGCATTTAAATAAGCTAAATCTGTTTAAAGCATCAAGACTTAACGATATTTCATGCAAGAATACATGGCAAGATGATTCAAATCATCTGTGAACCTCTAGTAATCACCATAAAGAACTTGTAAAGCCTCTTAAAAATCTTAAGAGGGCTGGAGCTTGACTCTTTATGTATGAAGTAACAATGTTGATAACAACCAACCAACAATTTGTAAGTTCTTTTGGGACATTAGGGTGATAAGAAAAATGTGAATTTGTTTTGAATGGACAGTGTTGGATAATTTTTATTTACACACACACACACACACACACTCCAAGCACACTTGGAGTAAGCGTTGTTTTTAATGTCTTGTGAAGTAGGACCCTGGACCTGGTGTGGTCAATACTTTCAATAAGGAATGAAGGAGTACAGAGCACATTGCCATGATGTGTAGATGACACAAAGATCAGAGGTGTTTCAGGCATTTTAAAAGACAGGATTACAGCTCAATTGTCACAGCAAGCAGGAGGAATTGCCTTCCATCAGAGAGCTACAATATATACGTGTATTTGTCTAGTAAGAATAAAACAAAAAATAATAGAACCATAGAACAATTTGGGATGAAAGGGACTTTACAAATCATCTATTTCCAACCCCGCTGCCATGGTCAGGAACACTTTCCACTAGACCAAGTTGTTCAAAGCTCATTTGCAGCTTTGGATAATCTGGCAGCAGACTGTAGGAAGGAGCAGGGAGTGAGAGTGGGCCACACACTGATGAGGCCATCTAACTTTAGTACAAAGCAGTGCTTGCTTTGTGGTTGTTTTGCTGTCTACCACCAGCAGCACTGGTGGCACAAGTACTGAGGATGAATAAACAGAAGTTATTTGCATTTTCATGGACCAGTCAGTGAGACTGGAGTGCTGTTTTGGGTGTTACTTTATGCACTGATACAGACAAATTGGAGAAGAAATATCAGGATATTATGGAACTCATGAGAATATTGAGTTGTGAAGAAATCTGGAAAGCCAAATGAAAAGCCTAAACGGGTTGGGTTTCATCTAAAAGGGATCTAAGGTGTTTGAAAAGTCATTAGAGGACAAAGACTTAAATGCTACCAATTTTGTTTGGCTTGTAACAGGCTTTTTAAATATTTTTTCCTATTGAAATGTATTCTTCAGAAGTTCAGTCTCTTACTAAATAATATTATTCTTCTGCTTAGAGCCTTAAGGCTTGGATACCTCACTCAAGATATGATAGATGACTATGAACCAGCTTTAATGTTTACAATTCCACGACTAGCCATTGTATGGTAAGTAATATTTTATGTATTTTCCACTCTGCCTCATTTAAAGATTTAGTGAAGATTTCAAAAACTTTGTTCTTAATTTTGCCATTCTTTTTCACCTGGTTTTGTACTTTCTTTGGAAAAAATCAAAATATTGTGATGTTTTGTTTTAAATCTTCACCAGTTTTATGTAGAATATCAAGAGATGAAAAGAAAAAGGAGGTAGAACTTCAAACATAGAAGGCAGGAACCTGCATCAGTTAATCAGTCATCCTCTAGGAAGAAATTTTAATTTAAGAACATCAGTCTGTGGAATGTCACATGGGCAGAAGTATTTTTTGAAAGCACATTTTTTGTCACTCAAAAATAGTATGAGCTAAGGATAGGAGTCTTGACAACCAGAAATTTTCAACATGAATTTCGTGGGTTTTTTTCTTAATGACTCTACAGGCAAAAGGAATTGTCATGACAGAGTGCACTGCGACCACAGTTAGGCTTAAAGCTTTTTTAAGGAAAGTATTGACTTGTGTAATTTATGTGTAGATTTGTGTGTTGACCACTCAAGACAACTAAATTAAAAGTGGCTTTGCTTCATGCAGTTCTTGCAATATCAAACAAATCAGATGCAGTTTTCCTAACGAGTCTTCATGACTTAATAAGGTAGCAGTTACTCTGGAGTAACTGGAGTAAAGCCCGTGTGTTTTTAATATTTTACCATGGTGAATGTTTTAAAGTTAGCTAATGCATGCAGTATAATTGAGGGAAATAAGAAACCTCAAACCCCGAGTGTAATACGCTTCTTCTCAGGAAATCCCTGTGGCCCATTGTTCCTGTTAAATAGGACATTGCCTGTAACTGTCATTCTAAAAATAATAACAGTAATAATCTGGTTATCAAAAGACAACAGGAATGTGGGAACTCAGTTTGAAGCTGCTGGAAGACACAATGACAAATGCATCGTGACTAACTGGAAGTCCGAGTACTGTCTGGAAAATACACCATGTCAGTTCCAAATTACAAAGAAGGGCTGAGAGGGAGAAGAGGAAAGAAGTTTAACTGTTCCTCAGTATCCAGTGATTTGAAAAGAAATCACCACCATATGAAGTTCCATAGAAAAACTACACCATCCAGATACAGTGTTTTCTGGAAGGAATGCCAGCCTTTTGCTAGGACTGTGAAAATAGAAGCTTTTAAGTGCAAGACAGATACAATTCAAAGTTGTCCCCGTTACTCTGGATAATTTTGATGCAGAGTAGCTAGGAAGATCTCTGAAGCAACAAGTGATCTGAGTGTAAGGAAAAGAACATGTGTCTGAAGTACCTTGAGTAGCTGAGCACTGACTGTAAGGGCAGCAAGGAGAAAATGGCAGGGTGCAGAGCGAGAAGAAAACTAATCTGGAGTGTGAGGACGTGTGATCTATTTGCCTTTGAGAAAAATGCATTCGTTTTGCAGTGGGCAGAGGATTAAACAGTTTTAAGCAATGGTGTCTGGTGTGGGTAGAATCTGTTCTCAGACACATTACAATATGATGCAGCAGATATGGTGAAGAAGGCGAGTTTTGTTTAATCCCTGACACAGACAGGTTTGGACAGTAGTGATTTGGTCAGGAGGAGCTATTGAGATGTCTATAGTGAAGGGCAGAGAGGCTTTCAGTCTCCTGAGCTAACCTTTTTCCAGGGGAATATCTACCAGTGTTGAATTA
>JAVHNF010026432.1:7147-18007 GCA_034783455.1 Micropsitta finschii | reverse complement strand
AGAGCCCCATAATGCTGATAAAATTGAAAGATACACTCTGTTAACAGAATACACTGAAATAATATCCAGAGAGGGAAATATTCAAATTTCTAAACCAGTCAAATCTTAGTTGTTTCAAATTTCAGTACTTTTGCCTTACTGTGCCTGGATTATATTTGTAAAAGACAAAATATGAACTAAAAATATACTGGTATTTATCATATCAAAGGAGTCCCTCTAAGCCTGGCTGAAGAAACTGCATTTCACTGACCCTCAGAATGCTGCGAAGGTCGTCTAGTCATCCAGCAGTCTGCTTCTGTGCAACAGCCATTCATGCAAATTAAAGCTGCCTGCGGGCCTGCTGCAACTTGCAATATGCACATAGCTTTTCAAAGATTTCTGAATATGTGCAAGTAGATTATTTGGGTTAACTTTCTCTTCTAGTTCTTCTTTTACTTGTCAGTTTGAGATTCATGTTACCTCTACCCTTCTTCATCTCGTACCACACACCCAATTTGCACATTCTACAAGAAAGAATGACTTTTTTTTTTGATGTAAAGTGAGATGTGGTCAAAGGGGAAAACTACATAAAGGGAGGAAGAAAACCTAGAGAAAGCACTAGGATGCGGCTGCCACAAAAACGTAGTTTGTTTGCTTGAATGGTTTCAGTGTTTGTTGTTGCTCTCATAATTTTGTTATCACTGCAAGCAGCAATGTAAGCAGCATTTTGAATTTCACTCATTATGAGCTGTGTTATAATTGTGTTGCTGCTCATTTGTGACTGCATAGTGACTGAAACAGATGTGGCTTTTTGGGGTGAGCAGTGCTCAGGGGCTTCTATATTTATGATGGCTCAGGGGGATGATGGATTCAAAGGAGGTGCCTCAATGCTATAGCAAAAGAACTTAAGCAAGAGTGAGGGCAAAGAAAGAACAATATAGCTGTGAATGCTGTGGCTATCTATGTAATATATACTCTTTAATCTGTACATGCATTCATTTTCCCATGTCCCTGTAGAGCTTCACATGTGGCAGAAATCATAATAGAGCTGCATTCCTCAACAGAGCTGTCAGGCAGCCCAGCTCAGCTTCTTTTGTGCCATTTCATGAAAATGTTGGGGTTAGCTGTCAATGAGTTAATCAAATCTTACCTTCCAGCAAGGGCATGGTAACCTTAAGGGCACTCCGTGCTTTTATATAGGTGAATGAGCTTTCATTTTTGTCTAATTCATACAGTTATGAAAACTTACAAAGCAAAAGTCACTCTCCTGTCATCAGCCATTTTTTTCCCCTTTTCAAAAGGAGGGAAACTAAGCAATATGAAAGAAAATTAACACCAAAGAATGGCAAAAAACAGATACATCCAGTTAAGAGACTCTTGGATGGAGGTGAAGGTTAGACAAACTTAACTATCTTGAGAGAGAAGAGGTTTAATTTGTTTCTGACTAAACATCTGCTTTGAGCTTCCTCTGTAGCTCATGCATCTAGGCTTGGTATCTCAGGGTGTCTTAAGATGGAGTCACCTTCTGTTTCCCATTTGTGACTGTTATAAAAGCACTACTCAAAGCCTTATTCGAAGCCCTGTTTCCTTCAGAGTCATCTTCCTGCAGTGAGCATCTTGTAACTGATGCAAAGACATTTATGAAATAATTTTTTTTTTAAGTTGTTCTTGTCATACTTTGCCTAAGTAATTTCCAGTGATTCCTGGCATATCTGCATGTAAAGTGATCACTACTTATAAACATAGTCAAGAAACTGCCAGCATAACTTCACAATCTGAGCACAGTTTCTTGGGGGTTTTGTCAGTGTTTCGGAAACAAGCTCTTTTGCCTTTGCCAGGGAAGAAGTCAGCCCCTGCAGACTAGGAACATGTGACTGGTTCTCTGCCTGCTCCCCTTCTTGGGACCTGAGCTTTCAGGTAGCCTCCTTTCCTCAGATTTTACCGAAAATTAAGTTTGTTTCTGACTGCTTGGTAATACAAACTGTAACAGATAGGAGAACTGAGGAAAGAAATATCCTTGGGTTTTTGGCTGTGTTCCTGTTCGTGTTTTCTTTTCAAGCTCCAGTAATGTCAGTCTGTAAACTGGTTGAAAATTTTATGTATAGTTTTTAAAAGCAGAAAGCAGAGTTTAGGCAAAACCAGGTTTCCCAGAAAAAAAAACCCAAGCAACCAATGAAAACAAAAAAACAAACCACCCCCCCAACCCAACAAACAACCAAACAAACCCAAAGCTCACAATAATTTAATTTTCTTAATTTTAAAGAATATTATTCAAAAAATACTTCAAGTCAGGTGGAGGGCAAGTTAAATGTTTTGTCCCGATATAGCAAACTGGAATGCTTTACTTTAGAAAAGACGGTCAGTTATTTATTTCTGTTTGAGCAAGTACTTCATGAGAGCTAGAGCTGCGGTGCCTGGATCCCTGCATTTTACCTGTCAAAATCCATTGTAGTTTTTGAACTGGTTGAATCACTCCTATGGATTAGGGGCAGGCTGTGCCTGTGATACAACACAACTTTTGCACTTTTCTGAACACACTGAGATCAGCAGCATAAATGGATCTGACTCTGTATCATTGTGAGTAGCTCTTTCGTTTAGAATCATAGAATAATAGAATAGTTAGGGATGGAAAAGACCTTAAGATCATCCAGTTCCAACCCCCCTGCCATGGGCAGGGACACCTCCCACTAAACCATGTCACCCATGGCTCTGTCCAGCCTGGCCTTGGGCACCACTAGGGATGGAGCAGTTTCTACTGTTTGTTGTAGAAAGTCTGAAGACAATTAATGACACAAAAGTGATCTACATGGTTTCAGAGCTTGGTCTGTGGGAGAGAATGAAAGTATTAAGAGCCATGGTAATTGAGGCTGACTTGAGCCTATACCACTTGAAGTGGAATGTTTGAAATTGGAAAAAAATTCCTTTCAGTCAAAAATATCAAAGTGGGATAGATTGTCATATCCCTACAGTCATTAAAAAAAAAATAGATTAAATAAAATGTTGAATAACCAGGATTTCCTACAGGATGTCAGGTCTTACTCCTTATAGATTCCATTTGCATACTTTAGCTCAACTTGCTGAGACTAAAGAAACTTAGAAATAACGGTTTATTACTAAGAAAGTTATTGTCACTCGTGTCATCTTTTTTGGTCATGATTTCATGTATGGCATTCAGAATTATTTCATAAAATAACTAAATCTGTTGCAGCTTACATTTGCTACTGTTGGATGGTGTGAAAAATACTACAGATTGAAACAACACACAAAATCACACATAGCTAAAGGGATTTTTAATTTAGTTGTGCAATGGTGGGGTTTTTTTGTATTCTTTATCTTCCTATCTTAGGGAGTACTTTTAGTTGATCAAGTGCAGCCAGTCTTCACTCAGATCCCTAGTTTTGCAAATGCAACAGACTGAGTTTGTTTATGTCATTTGTTTTAGGTCCTCTACTGCATTACTGTTAGTCTGTACAAATAATGTAAATGGTATGGAAGATATTGTCTTCACTTAAAAAAATATTTTCAAAAAATGACATGAGTGTTCAAATTTGCAGGTTCATCTTAAGATGCGGTCAGGTGTCCATACCCTTCAGACTAATCTGCTTGCTGTTTTGTTTTTAGAAAACAGTGGGACTTCACAAATTGCACTAAGGCAAAATGGAGAGACTCTCAATTGTCCTGGAGTTGTAGGAAGTATTAGGTTAACAAAGTCTAGCAACTTTGCCTGTGCTTCATCAGTCTGATTCTAAAAACAAGCTAATGTAGACAGTCTGATTAAAATAAATCTAACACGTTTTTGTTTAAATGACAGTTTTGTACATTTAGGCAATAAATTCTATCTTTTAAAATTGAAGACTTTCTTATACAGGGGATAAGATGTATCTGCCTTGTAGATATGTACATCATTATTTCTGCTACTTCAGCAGCCCCTGTAATTTAGTACTCTCCCCAGACCTGTGCTTGCATCATCAGTGATTTTTTATTCACAAAATCTAATGGACCCTTCCTATTAAGGTGCAAAACCACTTTCAGATATTTTTTCTCTACACTCATACTTCCAGATCAAGCACAATACACCCACAGCTTTTCTACACAGAGAGGAGAATTTGGCTTATCGTGAAAAGCAGAAAAATACCCCACAAAGCCAGAGCAGTGCAGTGAGGGGGAGTGCTGAAGCTGTCCGGAAGAGAACTCCAGCAAATAAGTGCTTCCCACGCTCAGTCTGCTGAACCCCTTCTGCTCAATCCACTGGGGAGAGGCAGCAATGGGACAGCTATGGCTAGGAGGGAGAATGGTAATGTAAAAGAAAAAGTACTTTATTATAATATCATCGAAGCAATGCTAATGCTTTATGTTAAATGTTAAATAGTGTCTAAAATAAAATAATACTTGGAAACTGTGGACAATATCATTTTCCCAGTCTTTAAAAACCCATGCATTTCTGCTCTGATGATACTCTACTCATGCATTAGTACATTTGTGCCAGAGTTACCCAGTAGTGCTTTTCATCTGTTCCCATGTTGCCTAGGGCACTAAATGAGTCCTGCAGAAGTTCTCTTCACTGTTTCATTGAGTTTCCTTTGTGAGGGGAAACTGCCCATACTCCACAAGGCAAAATACAATCTTTGTACCCATTCAGGAAGAAAAAGAAGGGAAGAAAAAAAAAAAAGCTTGATGTGTACGAAGTAAATGATGTAACCCATTTCTGCCTTCTAATTTGAAGCTGTTAGGAAAAGAGACTGATGTAGCCAGTGACAATCAACAGTCTGAAAATGGCCATACACTTACTAAGGCTTATTATTAACAGAGTTCCAATTACCCTTTCAGGTAAGAAAATTCTCAATTTCTGACCACATTTCTATTATAGGAGTCAGTAAACTAACTAAGCAGAGGACAGTGAGCATAGGCAGCCAGTTTCCATCTTTCTTAGTTGCATGGTTGAACAAGCATGCACACATTTAGCAAATCGCAGTGCTGGAGCCTTGACAGTCTAAGGATAGAAATGTGTGAAGATTTGTAGGAAAAGGTTATGTCTCTCACTGTACAAGCTGAGGGGAGCTGGGGGGAGGAGGGGGCAAAACCAGAGCTGAACTACCAGGGATACAGACAGGTGTAAGTGAAGATGGGAAATGTTGCTGTAAGCCCACCTTAATTAGATTGATTAGCAAGGCAAATCAGCATGCATTTAAGTGGTCATTTTAGTACAGATTAGGTGTAAATTTTTGACTAGGATCTCCCAGTCATCTCCACTTATTGTGCTTGATCTACAGCAAGGAATGAGCACAGAATTCATGCCAGCTATTCCTATACAATAAAAGCCAGAAGAAGATGAGCTCCAGGAGTGCATCTTAATACTCTGGGCCTTCAGTTTTCTGGATCATACCAAAACTAATCCAGAGTAGTGCCTAAAAATTCATAGAGTGTGGACACTGAGTCCTGTGCGCCAATTATTTCGTTCAATAGATCAGTTTCTACTAAGTTGCTTTTAAGACATATATAAACTACCATTTAAATAGTTGTTAATATAATAAATTTTAGTTTTAAGCTTCTTGCTTCTGCTTCCAGACAAGGCTTACATGCCTGAAAACATTAAGTTAGGGGAAGAAACAGACATCAATTTGTTGCATCATCATCATCCTGTTTGCTGACAAACTTTGTCTTGCATTTCTGATTGCTTAAAAAGCACTTTCAAATGTTAATGAAGAGCAGTGGTGGAAGGGTTAAATACGTACATCCACAAAAACGTTGGCATTCTTCAGTCTGTGTTCTGAGACATGCCAAGGTAAAGAAATGTGTGAATTATCTTTCTCTAGTGTGAAACTAGCAAGAAGAAAGGAGACAATATGTTCAAAAAATCAGTTTAACGAGATTTGGAATCACGAGCTCTGAAAATCTTAACAGAAACCAAATGGTTTCTTTGTGGTGTTACTACAGTACAAGAATTTAGATTGCATAGGGATTATGCTGTATGTTTCTATCTTAACATACTTTAATTTGTTTTCAGTTTAACCTTCACATTGACTTTTGGGGATGTTGAGACAATTACAGTTTTCCTATCATGTGCTTTCTGCTAAGTTTCTAATATGCACTCTGAGCTGTAACTGACTTTTTATTTTCTTTTTCTTTTCTGAGAGAAAGATAACAAAGGTTATAGCAGAATTGAAAAAAGAACAGTTTTCATGAAGGACATATATTAGTGTGGACTAAGGGCATAATTGAAGTTGGCTTTGATGTAGTTGGAAACAGCAGTCTGAGTCTGCTGTACACACATGAAACCTCTGTTTCTTACAGTTGTGCTTACTGCAGCACTGTTCATTGCAGCACTGAAGAACTGGCATGTCTGAAGTACTGAGATGTCTGAATTTTACAGCAGAGAGAGAAACCAGAATGGAAATTTAGTGGACATGGGAGCCTGAGGACATAGATCTCACTGTGCAAAGAAGACGACTGTAAGGGGGCAGTGTGTGTTTTTCCAAAGTTGGCCTTTGCTTGAGTATTGGGAATTGAGATCTTGAAGTACTTGTGTACATCCTTAAAAGAATCCTGTGCAAGTATAAAGGAATAGATCTGTATATTGTGAATAGTTCTTGTCACATAATGTGGGCATTTTAAGGAAACTGGTGTAGGGGACACCATTTGAACCACCATCTGGTCTGACAGAGGGATCTAATCTTAAATCAGTTTTAGTATACAAAAATGGAGAAGAATAAAAATCCTGGAAAGACAAGTAACTAAGACTAGTTTAGCTAGGCATTAGCTTAATTCCTAGTATGTACGAACGACAGTCATGAGTACATGTTTGTAAAAGTTAAGTTCGCTAAGACAGATGGCACGAAAAGATTGAAGTGCCTTGTAGTGAGAACTACTGTAGCCTCAGGTGTAAAAGAGACAAACCAGGGAAGGATTTCACCAAAATTTTATGTGGAAAGAATGAGAGATCAGAGAGTGGCCTCAGTCCTAGAACATACAAAGATTAAATACTCTGGACAGGAAAACAATACAGTGACAAAATTCAAGCAGTAGCTGTAGCAGTAAGACACCATCAGGTTATGCTTCAGCAAGGCAACCCAGTGTGGCTCCTCAAGGATTAACTAGAACCACATACAATTATTTAAAAAAAAATAAAATTGTAAATCCAATTAAAAAAAAAAAAAAAAGGAAAAGTAAAGAAAAAAAAGAAAAGGAAAATAAACAAGAAAAAGAGAAAAAGGAAAAAGCTTTCTTACAGTGAGTAACAACCCAATGGTAATTAGCAACAAATTCTAGAGAACTCCAATGGGAAATGAATCCTGTAAGCTAGAGACTGGAGACAGCTCATGAACTTCATATGTAAAGTGCAAGAAATCATCTCTGCACAACCAGGTATAGGAATCCATTTTCAAAGGGAATTGCTCTTTGATAGCAAAGCTGTGATTTGAAGTCTGCAAAAGATCATTACTGTAGAATCAGAAGAAAACATTACTGCATATTGGCTAATCATTATGGTTGTTGTGAAACAACTGCACAGCAAATTATAGATCTGCAAACAACTGAAGGTACTGAAATGGACACTGTTGTCACTTTCTGCTTCATGCATTGATGATAATCTTCCATGACCTTTCCAGAGACGGAATATTTATATCCTGTCATAAATCTGGCACCTGACATTTGGCTTTTTCACATAGAGCTATATGAAATGTTCAGTACACTGATGACTTCTACAGTGCTATTTTGTCACTACAGATGGTTCTGCTCAAGCACAGAGGAAAAGAAAAATTCTGGTATATTTATGAGAGTATCCACATCATGCAGGAGTGGCTCAGTGGGATGAAAACATTGTAACATCTTCCCTGAACACGGCATAAACTGTGACAGTGAGACAGAAAACAGAAAAGGATTGTAATACTTGTAAAGAGGAAAGGACAAAGAACTAAAATTAGAGAAACTTTCTTCCCAAGATAGTAGGATTTGGTAGCCTATTTATGAGAATGAACAAAGTGAAGGCTGATTCTACTGGGTTAGGGCAGATAAAAATAATGCCTGCCCTAGAAGTGGAAGTAGAACAATAGTATAGCAATATTATGATACCTGTCTAAATTTTGGCCTCATTTGTGGCCAGGAGAATGTAGACCAATTTCTGGGTGAGAAAATAGAATAACAGACCCCAGTAATGCAGAATGGAGCATTTGAAACTGCAAGATACATGACTGAACCCATGATGTTTCTGCTCTGAGCTCCTGGACAGGTGAAGACATGGAAAGAAGTAATACTGAAGGAAGGAAAGGTAAAGGAATAGCTGTGGATTCTTATGAAATTGTACCGGTTAGTGGGATTCAGTGTGCCCCTGTGGCTGGCTGTACCCAAATATAGAAAGAGCTTTTGGCTTAATCATTTGGGATGAAGTGGTACTACCAGCTTAGCAGTGGTTATCCTGCTGTTAAAATTGATCTCTCAGAATTACAGATGTTCATTAAGGAGAACTGTGGGAAAGGCCTCCAAAGACATGTCATAATATGTTGCTATAGCTCAGTTTTATGAGATTTGGATGATACCTTGTGTCTTTAGGATAGTTGCTCCCCAGCCTGAACATTTCTGGACAATGGTAAGCTGCTAAAAAGGTTACTGTGCATCATCTTGACTGAATCAATTTTTCAGTTTTACAAACTAAGCAATAAGGACTCAAAATAGCTATTGAGCGACATGACTGATTAGCACAGCAGGTATAAGTCACGTAGAGTAGAATATGCAAAAAAGTATTATATTTGCTGAACACAGAGCTGTAATTCTGGGACATCTTAATCAGGCAAAAGCGTATCTGTCCCACTGGGATTTGCAGTTGCTGGTAACAGATTCAAAAGGGTTAGCATGAGTGCGTGCAACAGATTTTGATGGGCTGTTTGAAAAAAAATAAAAAGCAAGTTTTATAGTAGTCAAGTTAGAGCAGGGAAAACCAGGGAAGGGCAAATGCATAAGAGATTTGAAAGGGATCCATTATAACTAAATGCTTCAGGAAACTGCAAAACAGAGCTATTCAGTAGCCAGTAGAAACACAGCAGTGATTGCATGCAGTTTAATAACTTTTGGTTTTGATAAGGTCTTTCGACACATGTTTGAATAAAACAATTGGGAACTTTACTGTGGTATTGGCATATTAGATGTATAAGAAATAATCTGTGTGACTGCCATAACGCTCTTCTACTCGTAGATTAGTTTTCATGCAAATTCTGTAAATTTAGACAAGAATAAAATGGTAACAGATAGTGATGTTTGATGCAGTCAGAAAGAGTATAGAGGAAGTTCACTTTAAAGTTAAGAGAAGTAAAAAAATAAAATTATTCTGACAAACATGCTGTGGTTTGTAATCACTTTGTTGGTTTGAAAATAAAGAATGGGGAAAGGATGTGAGTGATGCAGACAGGAAAAAAACCCCTCAGGTTTCAGGAGGGAAAATATTTGGAGAAAGGACAAGAGATAAAATACAAGTGTAATAGGAGAAAAAGAATGCAATCCTTTAATGGTAACCTCGCCATATTTTGTAAAAAGGAATGCATTTAAACCATCTGCCTGTGCCTGTTCCCTGATGCTCAAGGAACAAAGCACTCTTGCTGTAGTCCTGAGTCATCTTAAACTCTGTGTGTCAAATATGTGATGTTACATCTGATTAAAAAACTTAAAATGTTGACAGTCTCTAATGGCCAAATAGAAATTGTCAACTTGCAAACACCAAGTGTTTCAGGATTTTACAGGCAGCAGAAATGGCTTAGCAAATGGTACCAATCAGTTTCAGTGTCTCAAAGTAATCCTTAGAGAAATAACTAGTGTAGGCTGAGGTGCTTATAATAGGTTACTTAGTAATGACAAAATATTGTCAATGACATAAAAAAAATAATTTACTTTCTCAGGGAACATCCTATCCTAGGTTATGTATATGAGTGTTTCAGGACTATAACATAGTTATGCAGGAACATCTCCTTAGGCTTTGGGGAGATTTTTAAATTGCAAATCAGAAAAATAATAATCTATTTTGAAGTTTCTAGAGAACACTTTATAATTCAAAATCAATTATAAATCATTTTAAGAGTATAATTTTTTTAAAATAATGTATGTTGAAGGCATATAATCCAATAGATATTAGTCAGAAAATGCCAATGTTTGTACACAGCATTATTGAAGGAATGTTTTTGCCATCTAAATTATAAATAGACCAGAATACTTTTATTAATGTAGAAGAGAACTGAAAGCTTGCTGTGACAGACTTTTCTTCTTTCTTTTTCTTCAAATTAAATGAACATTTGCATTTTAAATCATGGTCTGATACAGTCTAAATGACCAAATGCAGCAGAAGAACTCTTAATTAATGCCTGCATTTATTACCAATTTTTAACTTAAAACCGCTGCAATTTGTAAAAATTATTATAAATCACTTGAGTGTATACTCTGTATTTGGCAGAGTGAAAATGCATTTAACTTTCAGTCATGATCAATTTTTAAAATAGTTTGTTCCACTTTAAAGCCCAATGCTATGGACATTTTCAACCTATTGCCTCATTAACTGCATTCGTATTAAAATACCACTCCATTTAAATGAGAAGATAATTATAATACCTTGAAGCAAATGAGATGTTATTGGAATAATTAAATCTGAAATGAGATGCAGATAGTTTGGATCATCTGCTTTCCTGGCTCTTTAGTACTAAATACTATTTCCATTGGTCACACTGAAATACAATATTGCATACCAATAACCTTTTAGATTAAAATTGCTCCTGGAAACTATAGGATGAGAATTTATTGACCACTGGATATTTTGTTAACAATTTATAAAGCATCACTTTTGTGCGTGTGTAGATTTTCAGTTGTATATTCATTTTAGAATATAGAAGAGGGAAAAGAAGCAGAATG
>JAVHNF010026430.1:0-24589 GCA_034783455.1 Micropsitta finschii | reverse complement strand
TTTTATTTTATTTTATTTTATTTTATTTTATTTTATTTTATTTTATTTTATTTTATTTTATTTTATTTTATTTTATTGCAGGATAATATTTTATTCATGAAAAGAATTGGTTTAGCTCACCAGAACCAAAATTATTTTCTTACCTATTTTAGTACCGTCAGCAAATCAAAAATATCAATGATTTTCACAATGTAGGTTCTGTGTATTGTCTGTTGTAGACAATGTTCCAGTCATCAGAGCATCCTTTTGTACAGTGTCAATATATGATGCCAAGAAGTCCTCACGCCCTCCTGCAGGGTGGATTGAATCCTGCCCAAATGAGGCCTACTTTCAGAACATGTGCAGACTGGAAATCTTTGAATCCCTCCAACTCTGCAAATAGAATGCAGCTTTTACAGACACCTGAAGTTCCCACTGCAGTGGACTTCATCTTCTCAGAAGACCCACTGGAGTCAGTATCCCTGCAGAGCAACAGACCTCAGGATAAAAAAGCAAAAGAGAATCAAACACATATGCCTGAATTGACAAATAGCTCCCTCAGGGGCATCATGAGGAATACAGTTCTTACTCCCATTGCAGTGAAGATACCACCTGATGAGAAAGAAGACAGTGAGGAAGTGGAACTGCAGCAGCTAGTGATGAAACTAAAGGATGCAGTGTTTCTTCAAGCCCAACCAGGTATAAGTTCTCCCAGGTACCTTGACACTGTCTTCACACCTTCATCCAGTTTATAATATAGTTCATAATCATTTAACCCTCAGAGGAGACCCAGATTCTTGCCTTTGCCATTGTAGAAATATGCCAGCTCTATAGCATAAGGTAGAACATATTCCTGAAAGGTGAAATATAGCTCCTTATGTTGGACTAATTTGAAACAGGATGAGTCAAAGCACATGAGAGGAAATCAGTCTTGGCAGTCAGTTAAGGAGCAAACTTACACAGTTGAGGGCACTGGAGGTCTTCTCTGTTGCCCCTTCTGACACTGTAACTACGAATCTAGTTCCTGGCAGACTTCCAGCAGTACAAAATCCCTTTGTAGGATCAATGGTCTTGCTTAAAGCTTTGTTCAACGGTCAAGATGTCTCACTTTTCATAATGAGAATGTAAAAAATAGAATGACAGCAAAAGCTGCTGTTTCTAAAAAATTATAAATTTACAGAGTTTTTTAGGGCTCTGACAGCACCTAAATGGTCTGAAAGTCTTTAAATTTGTTCTACTTTTCAGCTCAACAGTCTGGTTTGCAGCAGGAATTCTTCTCTACAGCTGAACATGTTAGCAGATCCTTTTCTGACCTGATCAACCAAGTGACTTCACCAGCTTGTAAATGATGGAAACTACGACTTGCCCTTACAGCTTCACTGAACTATTGAAGGTAATTGATGCCATATCAGATTTTTAAAAGTGTCTCAGATGTTTTGCTGTAATAACCCAGCATAACAGACTTCTGCATTTACTGACTTCACCAGAGACCATAAATAGCATTAGAGAACGACATTCCTAACACTATTGGTGGCTTCTGCTGGTGGCTTCTAGCTCCTGTGCAGTAGATGTTAGCCCAGTTGATAAAAATCAACATGTCTTCATTAACGTTACACAGGCTTTAACAACTGTCTTGCCCTGTCCTCTCTTCTTAGTGCTGTATAATCCATAATGGCTTGTCTTTCAGGAACACTTTTTTTAACATATATGAGTTCACTTTAGTTAACTGGTTTCAGTGATGTATTTGCTATCACGTCATTGTTTCTTAGACTAAAGGAAGAAACAAGTTCTTAATTGTCAGACTTCCCAATACTTGATATTTACATAATCATACTTTTCCAAACTACTGAAATAAATGAAAATATGCTTTGAACACTTAAAGGAATTTAATTTGTTTAGAAGAGCCTTTCCATTACTGATTAACTTACATGTCTGGGGCAACATTGGTATAGAATGCTTTATTTTCCACACAGATTTTCCTGGTCTTGTATTTTTCAGAATTAATTATAATCACCAAGATAAAGGGACAGATTGACTCATTAAAATGACTAGAAATCTTGCTCTCTGTTGGTAGCACCTCAGACACCTTCTTGAAAGACCTTACTCTGTGGTAGTGATAGTAATGAACATTCCTGCTTCTTTCTGCTAGTTTTGTTCACAGGAGGCCTTAATTGCATGTACTGCAAACACCCAAGAATTACAGCAACCAATAATGATATGCAACTGGAATCTGACAAGTAGCTTGTCTCTAGCACAGGAAGTGTGATGCAGCTGAAAAGTAAAGAAACTAATTGAGGGGGAGGACCCCACATAACATATAGGGATGAGGTCCCAAGAAAGTGGATACTTGTATTACCACGAACAGAATATAGTGTGAGATAGAGGCTTAGTAGCTTTTGCAATATACCAGTGCCAAGAGATACAAACAACAAAGAACTTAACTTCTGATAACGGGAAAATATCCATCAGCTTCTGCTGAGACTTGAAGTTTCCTTCAAGCATGAGTGCATGTGGATTAGAATCAGTTGGAAACAGTGATAGCTAACAAATACTGGTTTGGTCTGATGCAGCACAGACTAGGTCTGGAGCACAATTTCTTACAAATAGATATTCCTGAACCACCATGAACTCTCACTTCATGGCAGCACATAAAGACTTGTTTTTCCATGCTAATAAGCAGCCGTTTAGCTACCAGATCCTTATGAGATGAAAGGAACAAACCCCTGAAACCTTTATTTTGTTGCTACTCAGTTCAGCTGGTAACAGAGCAACTTCAGACATGTTCATTTCATTGTTCTTCTGACACACTCAGACTGAGAAACAATGAGCAAGGAACTGTATCTGCAAAAGCAGTCCTAGCTCACCCCAAGATCTGCTAATGTTTAGGGGGAAAAGTGGTAGAAGTGATATCCTGTCTTTAGACACAGAAACATTTTGAATTATTCCTGTACAGCAAATCTGCTCGCATCTCACACTCACAGCACCTTCTTTTTTTTTTTTTCTCTTAACACAGCCACCCTAGAAGGTCTCAATTTATAGTGAGTAAATCAGTAGCAAACATCAGCATCTTCTGATTGCGTTTTAATGCCAAATTGTTGAGACCTGGATAAAAGCAAGCAAGACCTAAATTATAAAATAGAATTATGCTGAGACTTTCAGAGAGAAGAAATTCCCTGAAATAGGCATTCCTTTAGGAACTTTATCACTTACAGGTTTACATGTCATTAGTTGCATCCCTTTTTTATTTCAGAACAATTAATAACACAGATTGTCTCCTTTATGTCAGCAATTTCCAAATGCTCAGTGGAGAACCTATGTGTGACCTGTGCTAGAGAGTCATCTGTTTTCTCAGTCTTTCCTCTATGTACTAATTGTTTCCTGCTCTTTTCCCCAAACAATGCTACAGCCTGTTAATTAAGAAGCCTGCTGAAGTAGAGAAGTGTTGCAAATTTGTTGAAACTAAACATCAGTTGGGCCCATAGTGGCATTTCACCATTTCTGTTGCTATCTGAAGGGAAGAGGAAAGCTGTCAGCAGCCTTTTCCTAGGGGATCCTGTTGTTACAGGAAAGATGTATCTAAAGCGGAAGCACTAGCCTCCTAAAAAGGGCCCTTTGGAAAAGCATCTAAGATAAGCAGTACCTGTTCAGATAATCTGTCTGGTTTCTGTTTTTCTGGAGCTTGAGAGCACATGGGAACAGGTAACATCTGGTCTACTACAATACCAATCCTATTTGGCTGAGGCATCCAGCTCTTGAGCTCCTTGTTATTTGCTGGTCTTAATAGCTGTAGGGACTATGGGTGAAGACTGTGTCTCTTATGTTAATACAAAGTTGTGCACAATGGGGCTTTTAGATATAGTTATATAATTAACAACAGTAGTATAGGAGTGAGGATATTTGCTGTAACACTGCTCTCGCCTCCCTCTCACATGGTAGCAGAGCACTCTTATAGGTGATGGCTGTGGCCAGAGGCAGCTGGGGGGATGTTGCAGAGTGTACGAAACTGTGTGTTCCTGTGTTCCTCCTGCTTTAGTGTTCCCTCCTCTCTTGAACATTTAAATGGCTTGTTACATGGTTAACTAAGTACAAATTCTGTGCAACTAAAGATGATAATCGTCTTATAGTTTTTTGCTGCTTCCATAAGATCAGGATTTCATCTAATGGAACTGTTTAAGCTTTATTTTATTCAGACCCAGTAACTGTTTAAAGATTTCATTTACACATTGTGCTACTTGAACCTATTTCTGCAAGTTGATGAACACTCAGCAAATCACCTTTTCTTTGGGCATTTGGGAAAAAAAAAACAAAACAAACAAAAAACAAGATCACCAAATAAACCCCAAACAAACCAAATATTGCCACATGCTCAAGGAAAACAACTTTGAATTAACAACTGAATGTAGTTGCCCTGGAAAGCTTAATTTTGTAGTTGTATTCAGCCAGCCAGGATATGGAAATATATCATTTCATCGAAGCTTCAAATGTTACCTGCCCAAAGGTATGTTGCATCAGTTTAATATCAGACTGCCTATGAGAGTTCTCAGTAACAGTCACAGAGGAAACTGATTTGTCTACAAGGAAGTTGCAAATTAAAAAAGATGCAAATTCAAGTTATGCATGAGAATTCTTTTAATTAAACACTTTAAGCGATGTTTTTAGTAACTAAAATTTAGGGAAAATACTGTAGAAAACAGGATATTAAGGCACACAGAGAAGTTGCTGGTAAAACCTGCTAACACTTTTACTAGAAAACTAAGCCTATCTTTTTAAGGTGTTTTTATTATAAAAACATGCACTACTTTTCTTTAGTAGGATGGTGTCTTTCAGCAGTGGTTGCTTTGTTCAAGCTTACAGCTATGCATACAACAAAATATCACCATCTTGACTCTAATCCTGTCTTGGAGCCAGTGGAGGTTTTTGGCAACTTCCCTCTCTGCTTGTCTATATTTTATTGAAGGATCAGTTATTTCCTGTTTTGGCACCCAAAGGACAATAGTTTGGATAGGTCACATGCATTACAAAAAGCCTTATATACACACAGATTAAAGTAGGCAACTGCTTATAAATCATGCAGTTTATTAAGGAGTCTGAATTCATAAGCACTTAAAAAAACCCACAAGTCCAAGTTAATCAGAAATACAGTGCTCATAGTTACAGGCCTTCTTCCAGCATATAAATTGACATCAATGAGGATTAAACTGCAAAAAACAAATAAAGAGAAGTAGCTTAAACATATACACAAATCAAGATCTTGGACTAAATGTGTCATTTCCTCTTTTTCCTCAGCTCTCCAGTGATTCTTCCAAGTAACGTAGATATGCTCTTATGCATGTGGATACTTATTAAATCTTCAAACAAGTCTTTCTTCTTCAGAACTGGTGACCTCTGAATATGAGAAAATATCCCTGAAAAATTACATGAAAATGCATATCAGTTTCCTACATCCATGTTTCCTCTGTCTTTAGCTGCTGGTCCCTATTTTATCAGCATTGCCCCAAGCCCCTTGTTTTGGTGATAGCCATGTCCCTCCATTTTCAAGTTGCCTTTTAGTGACAAGTTACTTTGATCTTTTGCCGCAGCATAGACCTTTTCCTTCAGTGTTCCTATAAAATTCTTCCATTTGTAATTAGAGTCTAACCCATTGAGCCTGGTCATAGTCTTACTGACTGACTGGCTTGTCATCAACCTCCCTGCACAGTGGATGAGATCTCTCACATTGTTTCGTAGCACATATGTTTTTTCCTTGAGAAACTATGGGGCATTTTCTTTGCAATGATCTCCAAAAGCCCACAGTTGGCTTTATTTCTTTTATACACATTTGTCTTCTTAAAGACTGTTTAACACAGTATCTGTTTATTTACCAGACCTCAAATGCATCATAGAGCAGCCTTTGCCCTGCTACCCTCCCTTGCACCTGATCTGAGGTGCTGATTTGAGCTTCATTACCTGCACCTGTGAGGGAGGTGTGCACGGCTGCAGCCACTCTGAGTAACAAGGTAGTAGGGGCACTGCTCAGTGAGGTGAAGAGGTAGAAAAGAGGTGGAGAGGGTTTTTTTTTTTTTAAGTGTTTATGCAGTGGATGTGCTACCTGGCTTCTTGAAATGAGTCTTCTTGTACAGCTGCTCTTCAGGAAAATTTGTTGTGAGTACAAAAGCTATGATCTTGTTATATTTAAGCATTGTTTTGGTTCATTAAGAGTTCCTGACAACTGTAATGTATCTAACTAGTATTGTAGTATGCTGGAAATATTTTTATGAAATGTGCTTTTTCGTAGCATTCAGGTTTTGTTGTGGGAAAGGGATGAGTTACTGAAGATGTCATGGCAAGGTAATTGTAAAGTACTCTCCCTACTTGTTTCAGTTTAAAGCTGACTAACACTTCTTTGTGAGATATCTGGGGAAGTTGAAATGCTGCTGGTTAAGTAAGATTTTATTTGGATAGAGGTGGTTTGTCCGATAACTCGTATATGGCTGTTCTGATTTTGTTGTATTTTTAATAGATTGTATAGAGTTTGAAGAGTATCTTGAGACCTGTTGCTAACTACACTCAGAAGCCTGGTAGGACTAGAAAACAGTGTTTGAACCCTATAGTCTGGACCCAAGCGACTTTTATCACTGTCTTGGTGTACACTCAGAATTGGTTTTTTCCTAGGAGGGTGAAGTATTTTGTTCAGTGCTACTGTGAAACTTTTACCAAGGCCTTCAGGCGTTTTTTTGCTTGAAGCATTTCTGGTTGCTGTGTATTGTTGGTTTTTGCTTGTTTGTTCGCTTGCTTGCTTGGTTTGGTTTTCCTTTTTCTTAGAAAAAGCTCAGTTCCTGATACTCCGTTTTCACAATGTCCTCATGGGGTTTACCCTTCAGTTTTGAAACCTGACATTAAAATAATAACACCTTAACATCAATGCTGCTGTGTCAAGTGGAGATCTGTTTTGCTTTTCCAATTCCATGATATGATTAAGGACTACAGTGAATGCAGCTTACAGTTTGCTCCTAAGTTATGATCCTGTTTGCAATTAGAAGAAAAACAAACAAACAAAAAAAAACCCCACCAACCAAACAACCCCTCAAAATCCAAACAAAAAACAAACAAACAAAAAAATAAATACTTAAAAGGTGATTTAAAACTTCAGTATGGAGCAATAAAGATGTTATCAACCATTGCAAAAGTAATGGTATAAAGCAAAAGAAATCTTGCTTTGTTGTTTGACTTCTCAAAGAAGCCTCCTGAGAGCTATTTGTACCCATCCATGTAGATATGAAGTACAGAAGGTTGTTCACATGCTGTTAGTGCTGCTCTTTGGGCTAAGAAAACAGGCTTGTCTGTCTCTTTACACATAAGAAGCAGTAGCTCTATTCCTCGTAATTTCTATCTGTAGTTATGATCAACTGATTTCTGTTTTCACTGGTGAAACAAGACATTAAGGTCAAGAGTTACCAAGATTAAACCAGCTGGCTTTGTTCAAAACCTGAGAGACTTGGATAAGAGGTTAGATAGCTCTTCCAAAAAATAGAAATTAGGTGGTCACTGCTATAAGCTTCCTCCTACTCACTGATGTTAATCAATAGTATGGAGAAACCAGATTAGCTGATTGCAGTTCACAAAACAAGAAGGTAAAGAAATAGAGAAGAGGAGGAATGCTTTTTTGTCTAAGAGTGTGAATACCTAGTAGTGCTTAAAATCTGCTTAGGAGTAAAAGGTCAGTATTAATCACAAACCCCATAATTTGATTCTTCAAAAAACATCAGACTGTTACTCTTAATCTCAACTGGAGAAAAAGCTCTTTGTTTAGGAAAATCACAGTGTGATATAGACATGAAGAGCCAGATGTAAACAAAAGGCTAAGGATGAAGTTAGTGATATTCAAAGCTGCAATCCTGAAAACAAAAATTTATCTGGTGCCTTAGCCTGGTGAACATATCATTTTTTGATAGTACTACTGCCTCATGTTTCTAAAGCTGCATGTTGTTTGCATCCAAAAGTGCATTGGTCTGCTCAGGAGTGAGCAACTTACTGCTTTTGTGATGTCTAAGTCCACTTGGGAACCAGAAGGGGGTTCTGTGCTGTCTGCTATCAATGTATCTCAACTCAGTCAAGATTGTAGAGCTATGTGATAGCTCAGATTTTTTGCAGAGCAGGATAAGATCCACTCTTTTCTTTTAGAATGCAGATGGGGTGGTCTGACTCAGAGTTTAGAAACTGTCCCTATGTGTGTGAGGAGTCCTTCAATCTAAGGGGATTGATTCAAACACAGCTATCTTCTGGCTTAACGGCTAGGATACTCTCTGTAGGTAGTGGGGGTTAAGGACCTCTTGAACCTGTCTATCAAATCCTCTTTCAATACACAAAGTGTCTTGAGGTTTGTGGGCAAGAGTCGGTCTGTCCAGTGGTATAGTGTCCCTGGGGTGGAAGAATCCTGAGTTCAAGTCCCTTTTTTAAAGACACTCTAATGGGTAGCTGCCCAGAGAGGTTCTTCATTTGTTCTTCGTTCTTCCATAGACATTCCCCCCAGACATATTAATGACTAACACACTGATCTAGGAAGCAGAGGTAAGGGTCTGAATCCATCCAAGCAGAATGGCAGTTTTGCCTTGTCCCTGTGGGCCCAATTCACTACACTGTTGGTGATGGCAGCAGCACTTCTACCCTTCCATCAACTTACAGCACTTGTCCCTTCTGAAAGTGGACATTCTCGAGGGAAGGATACATCTCTTGGTAGCAGAATCAGAACTGAAGCCTCGGAAAACACTGAGATTAGGAAAAGCTATGCCGTGTTTTCCTACTGGGAATGAGGAACTAATTGACATGATACCTGTTGCAGATCCTGCTGTCAGGTGTCAGCTCTCATCTTACTGCATATGGAAACAACTAGTTTAAGCCTGGGGATTTTGCCCTGGGGCTGGGAACTTGGAGGTTAGGAATTGCATCATTTAGTGTCTTAGTGTTCTTCCTCCTGAAGCTGTAGCTGTGTCTGGAAGCCTGCATGTGTCTGAGTCCTAGGTCTGTGTGCTGGGCAAAATTACCGGTGTGGAAATACCTAGTGGGTGACTACTAGAAGGTAAGCAAACAGCCTTGTTTTTCTGCTGAAAGACTGCCACTCTCCCCAGCAGCAGCAGTGCAACACATTCCTGGGGTGATGCACCTCTTGGAATGAAGAATTCGGAACTAGCTTGTCTGTGGCACAATAGTGGTAAAAATGCTGGTGTATAGGAATGTATTTGTATGTTCAGTTGCTGAGCTGTTTTCTTTGTTTGAATCCTCCTATGTTTCACTTTCTCCTGTCCTTCCTCCCCCACCAAGCTGAATCTTAAAAGCTGTCATTAAAGTACAGGTTGTCTGGAGGTCAAATTTTTACTGAGATCACTTTAAACACAAACATAGCTCTGTACTATTGATGTTGTACTATTACTATTGTACTGTTACTGAGAGGCTGTGCAGCATGTTCTCTATTTCTGTACTATTACCACATAACACAATAAGCCTGTATCTCTATTCTTTTCTGCTAGACTCTAGTTATTGCCTATGAGACATGTATTGAAGGAGTAGTAACCTTGGTTTCTCCCTGTGAATTGAGAACGTAGACTAAGAATCTTCTGTTCAGCTTCTGCTAGCTGCCTTCTTCCTAGGCCATGGGTTCTGGAGAGCACGCAGTCCACATAGATATCCCAGAAGAGCTGAGCCAGGTCCCAGAACAAAGCCCCATGTTTCAAGTTCTCTGATGATTTCAGGAAGATCATGAAGTCCCAAAAGCCACTGACAGAGTCAGAAATACGAGGCTTCCTCATCTCCAGTAAGACAGCTGAGGAGGATTCCCAACACTGGGGATCTGCTCGCCCAAGAGCTAGTGGATCAATTTGGCTATGGCAGAGGAAGGGTGTTATGCAGAATGTTCCCATGATTAGCAGAGAGTAGGTGAGTCTCATGTTGCAGTGGATTCTTCTTCTGTTCCCAAGGTCCATAGTACACTGAAATGTAACAAAACCAAAAAGATAAAAAAAATCCATGCTGTTAGATGCATTAACAAAGCCCTGGCACCTCACATTATATAAGAAGGCACCTCAGATGTTGGCCATTATTTCTCTGCTCTTTAAAGATCTGTGTATGCTTTTTTGCATTTATGAATATAAATACTAAGCAGAGTTGCATTACTCTGTGCAGCAGAAGCATGTGTTAAAATTTGTTAAGCATCCTTAAAACTGTCTGAGCTCTTTATGTGGAACTTCTTGATGTTGAAACTTTTTGTCCTTCCTTGATTTACAGGTCCCTAACCTTTTTCAGTAAAAAAACATTCCTTCTTGCAAAGAATTTAAGCCTTTAGGCAGTCTTGCTTTACTCAAAACTTCATAAGGCCTTTAAAATAGCCCGCAGTTTCACACACTTCTAGTATTTCTGATACTACATTTCTAATATGCATTTCTAATGTGTAACAGATTTGGGGGTGGGTTTTAGTGTAGCTCATGGCATGTGAAGAGCCTCCCATTTTTTGGAAATCTGTAACATCAGAGATCAGCTTTTAAGACAAACAATTCTGTTTAATGTGTGCTGATCTCTTGAGTGTTCATGCTTTTATGTGTTTGGTTTGATTGATGGAGGATGTTGCCAGTGGAGAAGGTACCTCTCCTCATGAGCTCAAGTTAATAATCAACTGGCTTTTTGTGTAGAAAGCTTTTCCCATGAGTGGTCATCAAAAGCACAAGAAATATTTCCCTGCTCTATGGAGAAAAATATTGAAGGCAGAAGAAGTGTGATTGTGTGTGAAAAGTGGCCAAGCACCAGCCAGTGTGCAAGCCCAGGGGTGGGGTAAGTTGCTTGTGGAACGTATTTTGTGGTAGATCTAAAGTAGTCTTCAGAAATGTCAGTCCTGGCAGCGATATTCTTACCTAGCCCCTATCTGGCTACCTGGTCAGGTTCTGGGAACATTTTGGAGGTATTCAGACTTTACTCTCCAACTGCTTACAGTCACTTTTTAATCTGGGATCTCATGGGGAGAACGGGCTTGACAGCCTTGGATCTGAACCTTGAAGCTGATGAATAGAAGAGGGGTGGCACACTCTTCACACACTGCTCTGCTTACTGGGACGTAACTTACGACAGTGGTGATGGTAGTGATGAGGTTGCCCTCATGCTGCTCCCAAGATCTCCAGAAGCACTGTTCTTCTGTACCATAGTGCACAAGGCAGATTTTGATTGCTTTCTCTGAAGCAAAATTGAAGACACCCTGTGAGTCAATGCTTCATTCTTACTTGTTTGCTTGTTGGAGCCTTTCTACTGTGCAGCATACACCTGGGCATATATGCTATGCAGTTTGTGCATACTTATCTGTTTACCGAGACATTTTCAAGGAACATACAATCATAGAATAGTTTTGGTAGGAAGGGATCTTCAAAGGTCATCTAGTCCAACCATCCTACAATGAGGAGGGACATCTTCAACTAGATTGGGTTGCACAGAAGTATATCCAGCCTGGCCTTGAACATGCATTCAAGAAAATACAATCTTAAAGTCTAAACAAGTTATCACTTGGTGTGAAATTGCTTATAAAGAGACAGGAAATCCACCTAGCCATAATCAAGTTTATCAACCTTCTAGTTTTCAAAGCAATTTAGCAATCTCAGATATGACCGTAGGGAGGAAACGTTCCCCCCCCCCCCAAAAAAAAAAAATCAACAACAGATAGATCAAAGGAGCAATACTAAAATTGGCTTTTAAGTGTGTCACTTGAACAAGGGCCATCTATTTTGCACTGATTACCATCTGAATAGGTTGTTTTGCTTGCTCTGCCTGCCCCAGCCCCTTTGGAGACTTTCTAACTTACAAAAATGGGTAAGACAAGGGTAAGGGTCTTAGACTTGTCAGAGGTGTGAGCAAAGGGACTGCCCTGGACAGGGAGACCACAGGGTATTAATACAGTGGTGGATGCCGTTTCAGGTGTGTTGTGAATGGCATTGGTCAAGGCCAGTAGCCAAGACCACTAGTTGCCAAGACCACTAGTTCTTATGGTCTGATCTAATCCTGGCAGCATTTTGCTCTTAGTCTTCCACAAAGTTCAGATTCAGTTTTTTAGATGGCTGAGAGCTGAGGGGTTGTTCAGGGAATGAATGTCAGTTTTCATTGATCTCTTACCTGAGGTTGTGGTGAATGCTTTCAGCAGTTCCTCCCCCCACCCCCCTTCCAGTTTTCAGGTCTTTCTGTCCATGAATCGAAGTCTGGGTGTGTGTGCTATTCACACTTGGCTCTGACTTTTCCTTTTTCTCTTTTTGTTTTCCTTCTTCTGGCAGTTTACCCCTCCTTTCCACTCCCCGTCACAAATAGCGCCTTACAATTGTAATAATTTAAAAGTTAATTAGCTCCTTAGTTGCCACTGCTTTACGTGGCTGTGGCTATTGGCTGTGACTAGACACTCCATCCTACCCCTCGGGGTAGCCGAGCCCGGTCCCGAGGAGCCGGAGCGAGTGCCTGTCTCGGCGACGAGCGCTGCTTGCGGAGCTCCCGCGGACAGCTCCGCCAGTCCGGGACTCTGTTGGGCTCCCCGTCCGACCCTGCTCCCGTCCCGTTCGCTCCGGCGCCCCCGGCCCGGCAGCCCTTACCTCGGCGGTCCGGTGTGCAGGGCGGGCAGGGCAGGGCTCGGCTTTCCGCTCCTGCCGCCGCCGAGCTCCTTAAGAAGCCGGAGCGGGCAGCCCCGCTTAGATTTTACGTCAGGGCTCGGGGAGAAACCCCCCCCCCCCCCCGGGCCGCTGCTCCCGGGCAGCCGGCGCCCCCTCCTTCCCCTTGCGGAGCTGACCCTATGCAAGCGTGCTCAGCTGCTCTGCCCCTCCTGTCCGCTCCCCACGGACTACGGCTCCCCTGGGGGCTAGCCTGGTGGTCGACGATAGAGGGGAAGCTGTGCGCCGGGGCGGTGCAAGAGTAACAGACCTGGGCACTCGGCAAAGTGCAGCCCTCCCCGTGCCCCTTTCCTAGCAGTGTTGAATCTGGGGATCAGGGGTAAAGTGAGTCCCTACCATAGAGCAGAGGTTGTCTGTACCTGGCTCAGCCCCCAGGCATCTTGCTTGCTGTGCTTGGCTGTTGGAGGTCCCTCACCACAGAGCAGCAGTCTGTGTGGCACAACTAGGGCTGTTTGCTGGTTAGGGTTCAGCCTATGCAGTAGCAGGTCCAGCTTTCCTGGGACCTGAAGCAGAGACCCAGAGAAGAGGAGTCCCAGTAGAGGCAATTACCGCAACAATGAGGCTGAGCTGCTCACTGCAGCTCAGTTCCACAGCTTTAGGTAAAGGAGAGCTACCTTGGAGGGCTGCACACCATCCCTCAGGAAAACAAAGAAAATAAGGTTGTCTAATATTGTTGTGCTTTTTCTATGTGAGATTCTCAGCCACCACCCCTCTCTGCTGCCACTTCCTTGGAACAGCTGCAAAACCTCTGTAGAGGTTAGTGAAACAGGCCAAGTCAGCAGAGAAGTAGGAAGCCACTGCTAAAGGGGTCATCTGTTACAGTGCAGAGAGGAGAGCCTGAGCTCAACTCTGCATCAAACATACAACTCAGAGCTGGGGCTCTGGGAGCAGGCTACTAGCCAGTGCTGGCTTAATGTTTTTAACACTAGATATGTGAAGCAGTGAGGAGGGTGAGCATCCTTTTTTCATAACCGTGTGTGGTCTGTAGGGCAAATCATATAGCAGTGCAGCTGCACCAGTTCATATCAGTCTTCTGTCAAGACTTTCACTGGCATCTTCCTGATATAAGAAACCGAAGAGGGCAGCCCTGCTTAGTTTTTACGTCAGGGCTAGGGGAGAAGCCCCCACCCCCGGGCCACTGCTCCCAGGCACCCGGCGATCCCTCCTTCCCCTTGTGGAGCTGACCCTTTGCACTTGGAACCATCATCCTTTCCCCATGAAGCACCTGTACTTCAGTAGCACCAGGCTTATCTTTGTTGGAGTCAGTGAGGCCATCCTGGTTTATACCAGCTGGAAAGCTGGCTTGAAACACTGAATTTTGTTAGTGATGTGTTCTTATAATTTTACATCTTCCTGTGCATCCAGTCCATGTAGAGAAGTATGTTCCTTTCCTAACCCATGATCTTACAATGAGTCTATGACAATAAACACTGTTGTTTCTTCTCCTGATGCTTTATTTCCTTTTCTCCATGAGCAATCCATGTGAAAACATATTCTGTGTAGGTAATGTTACTTTTGAACAGAAGTTAAAGGAACTTTTAGGGGGTGAGAGAACATCTGGATAGAATCAATGTAGATAACTATATGGTAGGACTCTGCCAAATTTACACATGTTCTTGTTATTCCTGAAGAACTGTGGGGTTGGTAAGGAGATAATACGAAGCAGCAACTGCTGAAACAGGCTTTGTGAGGAACTAAAGAGTGTCATGCCCTGCATGGAGCCCTTGTGACATGGCAATGGGAAGCTTTGTGTCCTGTAGTTTCTCCAATGTTTCTCCTCTGCTGTCAAATACAGGCTATTCCAGTAGACTGTCTTCTCTCTGGTTCTAGGGCCAAAGTGATCTTTAAGCATTTTTGTTTGTTTGCTCTGTAGGATCTGAATCTGGGCCCGTGAGCTATCTGGAGTCTCCTTGGCATGTCAGTAACCAGTGTGCTTCTCCTAGCCTCTGTGTTTGGTGTTGAACTTGGTGAGAGAAAAAAGGAAAGTGTTCCTGTAAGGTGTGGGTGTTGTCATGTAACCAACCTAAAGGAAACTCCTGAGTACAAAAGGCTCCTAGGCTGCATGTATTCATGGTTGGCCTGGGTGCAGGAAGCCAGATTAGAGCAGGGTGGGTTTTGCTGACGTCGCTGGATCTTTAGCGTGTTGCTCTAGATTCTGCCTCATAAAGGTAGACCAGAAGGCTGCAACTTGTTAAACGTGAAATGTTTCTTGTGAGTTGATACATTTCTAACAACCTGGAACCTTTCTGGACTCATTGTTAAGAAGTGAGTTAGCTTGAGTCCACTTCTGAGGAGCATTTTATCTGGTTTTGGATCAAGAGCATCATAGGTTTCATTCCATTCAGAAACCTTCTGGTAGACCCAAGGGTGCTGAACCAGGAGTTCTCAGAGAAATGAGAGTCACTGCTCAAGGGAAATACTGCTTTAGATAAAGTACTCAGCTCCACAAATACTTCCTGAGCCTACTACACTCTGTTCTCTCTGAACCAGAACACTCATATTGTTTCTGGGAAAGAGGGTTTTGATAATTGGATTCATCACCTCAACCTCTGAGTGGAGAAGAAACATAGAAGGATTGGCCATCTCATTCAGTTCCGTGTACTCTCCCTCAGTAAAGCTTTCTGTGCCCTTTTTAGGTTATCAATAATCTTTCTTTCATTGCACTGCATGATGTGAACATTGGCTGTCAGGGGAATACATCTTCAGTGAGTCTCCATATCTTATGAATGAATTTAATTCAGATGGGCTGCAGGTCATATTCAGACCCATTTGGGAAAGGATGTCTTTATCAAGAGAAGTTGATTCTTTAACTTGTAGATAAGAGAGATTTCAGATCATGTAATGCTACAGAAATGACATTATTTCTACTGAAAAATGTAAAAATAAGATACAAGCTAGTGTTAAAATTATCAGGCTGTAGGAGTAGGGGGTGCAAAGAGAGAAAAGTAGAAGGCCATCTCACTGGTAGCTGCGTTTTGAGTAAAGGCATAAACAACTATGTGCAGAGTTATTTCCTTACTGCCTTTGCTCCCTGCAAACCCTCTGTGGTTTAACATTAGAAGTTAATAAGCATTGGCTTATGGTTGCTTGAGCTAGGTAAGCATTTGCAAATTTAAAACAAAAATGAAATTCAGCACTCGGTCTGAGAGAGCGCAGTGTGTGATGGTGCCTGTGGCTTGCCTGTTACTGCCATAAGCAGCCACACCTAGATCCAGCATTGAGCTCTGTGAAGTGAGCTGCATGATGAGACCCCTGGTTAAGCCTTAACCTAAAAACGAATGCTTTCAAGGCCTATTCTTAGCTGAAAGTTTGTGTTTTACTGAATTAGTTTCCAAATTCTCAGCTATGTGTGAATCCTGGCTAAGAGATGGCATAGGCAAAAGGTGGGATTCTCAGAGGGAAGAGAACCCTTTTAGGTTTTAAATTCATGGTATGTGGCAGAGACTTGAATCTTCTTTTTTTTTTTTTTTTTTTTTTTTATTTCCTTCAAAATCCGAAAAGGCAAAGTGGGGAATCGAACTCTGTACTCCCATTTCTGTCTTTTCAAATTCTCTTTAAGCAGGAGATTAAACTGCTTAAAATTGGCTCTCTGACAAATATACCTAAGAGCTTCTTGGAAACAAAATACTCATGCTTCATCCAAAGTCTGTGGGTATTTTTTTATTAATTTTTAAAATGATATTTAGAGGGCTTTGAGTCAGGACTCTGTGCCATACACAATCGGTGATGACCTGAAGCATCTCAATGGAGCTAGCAGACAAGACATGGGACAGGCAGGAGATGGGTATATTTCTGAGCCAGGAGCTGATGTCCTGTGGACACCCTGGGATGTCTCTGGCCTGCGCCTAAGAAGTGGACTCAAGCCCCTGATGAGTTGGGCAAGCTTTGTGTTGCTCTGCTTCTGCTCTTTTTCCCTACCAGGACATGCTTCTGTGTCCTGTTGGATTTCATGGAGTTTGATAAGCGTTGGTGAAAACAGCCCTCTGGAGGTCTTGTGCTTGAAGCACAAGCCTGAATATTAGATCAAAACAGCTGTGTCTGGAATCCTAGTAGAGTTTTTTTTCCCTGCTATCTAGTTTCCTAATTTGGGCTGTAGGTACCTATATGGCTCTTCCAAGAAGAATTTGGCTCTTTTATCTTCACAGTTGTCTGAAAGGGAGTTACAGATGGTTTTTAGATCATATCTTTCCTATCTCTTTACCAGCTTCAGCATCTTGCCTAACAGTGTGGTAGTTCCTCTGACTTGTCACCTTTGGCTAAACCTTAGGTATAATTTAGAATATTCTGGTATTTCTTTCCTTCATCTAGCTATTCTCCTCACCTATAACTTTAAAAGGCATTGTTTTTGTTGCTGTTAGGTCCTACTTTTTAACCTGCCCAGAATGTAAAGTCTGATCTCTTGATTAATATCTAGGAGACTTGAATGTGCAGATTTCTGTGATGCTTAAGTTTATAACACAGCTTGAGTTAGGAGCAAGTGTGTCTGTTATTTGTCTGAAATACCATTGGGTTTTACCAGTTGCTACGAACTGCTAATTGATGTGTTCTCAGAGAAATGTGTGTACAGATCTTCACTGTGATCTGGTGCTGTAGTTAGTATTTCATATAAGAAAACCAGGTCAAAGCCCATCTATTTTATTTTTTTTTCCCCCCAGGATTTCTAGTTATTAAATTCTTGATGGTAAATCTGATGTTAGGTGATTGCTTGCGTGCCATGGCATGAGAGCCACACAGTGTCTTTTGTTTGTTTTGCCACTTGCCATCAAAGGGGTCATATTCCTGTTCTGGTTTTCCTACTGTGTGGCAGATCTCTAGATCTCGGCACTCAGAGGTTTAATTTTTATTGCTGGATCTGCTTGCCCTGTTTCAGCAGTGTATAGGGACCTTCCTTATTAAGATCTTTTGAATCACTGGTGTATATTTTGCCTTCTTGTAAATGGGTCGAGTGTGCGCTCTTTATCTCCACAGGCTTCTGTTTCTACTAGAATTTGCGAGAAACTGCAGTTCCGTATTAGAAGAGATCTGTCTGTCTTTAATAAAAAGTTTTCCAATTTCTTCTTGCATACTAGCTGTTGTATGTGAGTAATTCTGTTGCTGGGGCATATTTGAAGTCTTTTCTCAAGAGTGAGTTTAGGTGCCATTATTCAGGTGTTTGAAGTGGCTTCTTCATTGATGTAATTTGTGAAAGAAGTAAAATTTCTTGTGACAGATGTGTTTAACACAAGCTTCGAAGTGACATTTGGAGCAGCTATTTTACAAGTGCAATCTAAGCAATGTTGGATAGAAAATGAATATGTTTTTTGAAAATGTAATTTGGTGACATGTGACACTATGATGTCTATGACGTCTGTGATGTTTGCACTATATGCACTATACGTGCAAATGATGTCTGCAAAGAACATGACTGTGAACCTTCCGTATTTCTATCCAGACCGACACATTCCAAGAAAATAATAAAATCTTCCAAACTGATTAATACAGTACACAAAAAGTTAACTCTGTTCTGTGGGCAGATGGTCTGACTTTAATCATTCAGTGCGGGTTTTGGAGAGATCTTGATTAATACTAATGGCATGCAGGGAATTCCTATTCAGACAACTACTAGGTTTTGAATGAAGGGACTTATTGCCATTTGTGTGCTGCACTGATTATTCTCTGCTCAAGAACAGTCATCAGTTCTTCTTGACATCCCCTGCACCCCCCTCCTTCCTTGAGCACTAGAAGGCAATAAAGAAACCCTTCTCACCTTCAGGCACTCCAGGCAGAAGTGAGAGTTCCCCTGGGTATGTCATGGTTACAAGAGCAGTTCAGTGAAACATGCTTTCATAAAACTGCCATTAACACCTAAGAAAGCAAGCCTATTACAGGATCAATTTATCTCAGTGTCTTATAGCCAAACCTTCTGGGGAAGGAAAACACTTTCACAGCGTGTTCTTTATTAAAGTTGAGTAGGGTTGTAATGTGGTCTCCTACCTTTTCTTGCTCTAAGGGTGTGTGTTTCTTGCAGCCCTTGAGGGAAAAGGGTGTTTAAGTGTGCTTGCCTCAGGACAGCTCCTATGCCACACCAGTGAGCCAGCCAGGGAAGTGTACCTGCCACTGTTGAACTCCCCCCACAGCAGCCAAGGTCTGACAGTGGGAACTTGCATCTCCAGAGCTGAAGCTCTTTGGGGAAACTAGGCTGCAAGAAGAAACTAGAGGAGGGGGTACAGCAAATCTAGGGCCAAAGAAATGTGTCACAGTAGGCTCTGCAGAGTAATGAAGATATTCTGTTTCCTGTGAAAGGGATGGCCCTGTGGGATCTTCAGCTTTCATTACTTAGCTGATGATTCTTAGATAGTCCAGCAGATGATCTGCTTTATGTTCTGCTGCTAGTTTTGGCCTAGGTTTCCCTGGCATTCATGAAGCACTTGCATCCTGCTAAGCCAGAGGTGTGGTGCCTTTATACATGCACTTAGTACTACTGCAGTTGTCAGAGGAAAATGGTTATTTCCATGCAAAATGTGATTAGAAATGTCAGTATGTTGTCATGCAGAACTTACTGCCGGGGAAATCTGCCTTCTTGAATGGTTTTTCTAACTGTAGTACAAGCATTTACTTGCTTGTAATTTACTTACTTACAAGCATCTAACTGTAGTACAAGTCTATTTAGCATAGACTAGACAAACCCCATACATTTTCAGTAAGGAACAGTGTGATAAAGGCAGCTAGAGCATAATTTTTCTTTTTTAACTATTATTATTTTAAATGTATTCTGTATTTTTTAATAGCTTAGACCACTCAGCCTTTGAAACTGCCATTTTTCTTTCACAAATATACCCTTTGGAACCTGTTCACAAAGGAGATGATAAAAAAGTGACACTAGAGTGAAAATTCTGTGTAGCAGGTTTGTCTTTGAATTGGAGCTTCTGAGGAGACCAGTTTAAGAAGGTCCTTTCTCTCCTGTTCTATTCTTAGGCGTGCCTAAAGAGCAGCGCATTTCATGAAGATCTATAATATTTTTAAATGTCTGTGCGCAGGGTTGTCTTAAATGTACGAACCAACCAGCTCTGCCTAAACCAGAGCTCCCTGGGCTAGGTGCTAAAGGTCACCTTGGATTGAGTAGGGCAGTTTCTGGCCTACTTTCAACCTTCTTATGGTTGAAGTGAAAATTACCCAGCCAAACCAGAGGAAGGAAAAGTGGAACAAAATTTAATGGGACCTGAATCTTCTCCCTACCTACCCAGCCCTCTGATCCAACAGCATGCATTCAGGATGCTACTATGTAAAGGATGTGTTTCATTCTTCCTGTGAATGAGGCAGTTTTAAGCTCTGAGTTTGGAGCCTCCTCAGTAAACAAAAGGAGAATTTAAAAATCTGTGATTTCCTGAAGCTTTTCAGTGAGTGCTGGAGGGCACTGTAATAGTTCCAGTTTTCTTGGAACTGCTTTCTCATAGCACAGAAATGCTATTCTAGCATGCATTGTCTGTAAACTGTTATTTTTAACAATCTTTGTAACTTCATAATGCCAGTCTTGCAATAGCAGTATGGAGTTCAAATGTACCTGAAAGGAAATAGGGGAGAAATGACAGACTCCAAAGCCAAAAGGCTTGCTTGTGCACTTTGCATCTATCTCATTTCATTGTTGTGCCCCCCTTACTTAGAACACAGTATGTTGACAGGGGAATAGGTCTGGGGAGGATATGGATGGACAGAATATGTCAATAAATACATAAATATATGAATGGAGTATGGAGGCTTAGACTATAGTCCTTGTATTTTAAAAGTAACTTGAGCCTTCTTTTTGGAAGCATTTATGGAAACTGCTTAATGCAACCATCAGCATTGCTACAGCAAGTTCTGTACAGTCATTCTCTAATTCTGTAGTTATTGGTATGTTTTGGAGCAAACTAGACTGCTATAAATTGTGTTTAGGGAAGAAGCCCTTGTAGGGAAGAAAAACATCTCTCTTTACAGAAGCTGAAGAGATGAGTGGAAGCACACCTTGTGTGACTGCACTAAGGCTAACGTTCAGGCTTTGGCAAAAGCACTTAGGTAAGTGCCAGTTGGAGCTTTAAGTGTCTGTAGTGCTGCTGCCATGCAGCACAGCCCACTGACACTTTCCACTGATCAGTGGAAAGCAGGGTGGGTGTTGTGCCAGCACAATCAGGGCTCTTCCTTTGGCTTGACAGCAAAAGGTGCCATTCGGCACAGCTCCTGGCACAGTTGTGCAAGGGTCCATAGGACATTGCCCATGGTGAGTCAAAGTTGCAGGGTCACAGCGATATCGGTTGCTGTTGCTAGTACCATTTTCTGCTGTGACCCTGTGGGTGAGGGAACTTCAACTGGAGCTGGTCTGTAGGTCTGTCACTAGTTGGGAGGGGAAGAGGGGGCTGTTTCCCTCTCAAGTAAGAAAATGCCTCTGCTGTTACCAGTCCTGTGAGTTATTTTGCTGTGTGGCAGTTCCACAAGGATCCAGGTCCTCTGTTGCCTGGGTTAGACACTGAGGGTAGATCTGTTCAGTCTTCTGGACTTCCTACTGAATGCTCCCTTCTGAGAGCAGCAAAGCTTTCACCTACTGACTATAAAGAGTGCTTCCCTGTTCTGTGAATCCATAGCATCCTAAGTAGTATGTGTACTGAAGAGTCCCCTCTGAAGAGCAGATACATAGTAGATATTTAAAACTTCAACCTTTGCAGTCTGAAGACTCTATTTATGGAAAACTATCCTGAATTAATAAGGTCAGTGCTTATTCTGTTCCAAGGCAAATTGTCAAATTTATACCTAGGACCTAATGTGTGAGGGCAACATGCATAAGGATATTGATTGTTGTTTCCATATAACCATGGATATGCACAAAACACTTTCAAAGGAGTCAAATGGGGAAACTTGGAGCTATCAGTTGTTGGTCCAGTGCCTCTTGCAATAGATGTGAAAGCAAGTTTAGCACAGCTGCCATTAAGTTACCATTTTTTAATTTCTCTTGAAGCTTATGCAAATAGCACTAGGTTTGAGGTATCTAGATGATACCTCAATGATATTCTTCATTCTTGAGAAGAAACTGGTCATTACCTTAGCTGCAGGTGGGAAACCAGTCAAAAGTACCATTTGTTTGTGTCGTGACTCAGCTGGACAGTGTCTGGGTTAGACTGCAGCAAAGCAGCATGTGTTCATGTGTGGAAACACTTCCTTTCTGCAGAAGAGGCAAAATGGATGTAATGGAAGCATGGTGTGTTACCAGTCTGTAATCTGCCTGTGCCTTGGTCATCTGTTAAAAGCAGAGATTTAATAGCGTTCAAGCAGTAGCCAGAAACACAGACGGAGCACATGAAAACCTATGGCTTAACGGTCCCTAAAGTGAATTCAAATTGGTTTGATGGCTGAGGAAATGTTAGTGTATGACATTTGAACAGTCAGAGGATTTTTTGAAGTGGTGCAGAGTTGTGACTATGAAGTCTGAGAACTGGACTTGGACTAGGAGATTTGTTCCTGTTTCTGCCTCTCCACTGTAAAGTGTCCGTAAAGGTGTGTATCCTAAAGAGGCCCAGTTCCTGGGTCAGTGCTTCAGACTAAATCCAGCCTTTGTGGGGTACTGAGATGTTGGTTGGGTCAATGCTGAGAGCAGCAGCTTCCCTGCAGGCTGTCCCACGGATTGCTTGGCATAGCTACTTCCACTTCAGAGCAGGTAAAAAACATTGTTAGCTAGTTCCTTCATGTTTTGAGTTACTGGCTTTGGTGGGGAAATTCTTGTACTGGCTCAGAAAGTGCCCCCTGAAGCATGGCCAGTTACATCTAGCGGCATAGTGGTGTATACTTGTAAAGCTGAGGGTGTTCTGAGGCTTATGACAAAGCCAAGATCTTTTAAAAAGAAAATGTTAACAAGAGCAAATAGGCTCACACTTGATTGCTCCATTTCTACAAATTAGAGTGTGCTGCATGATGCTGCCTTCAGCAGATTGTGCTTGTTCTGGAGTAATACCTGTCAAGTGGATGCCTGTGCTGGTCGGACATGGAGTCCTTGTGCTTTCCTAGGAGCCATGTGCCCTCTTGCGTCATACGCTGCCACTGAAGAACTTGTTCAACAAACCTACAAAGATGTGAAGATGTGGTAATGTGCTCACTGAGCTCCAAACAACACATTTCTGAGCAGAATTACAGTATGTGCAGTTTTAAGATAATGTTTTCCCAGTAGTAGTGGTTTCAGCATCATTACTACTAAAATTCATACGTGTTATTTTTTTTTTTTCTTCAAGCTCTCTAAGGGCATTTAAACAGTCTCTACACTATTTCTAGTGAATGATTCATGTTAAATTCAGTTTTCAGCCCCTGTGGGTAGGGATCTGTAGTAAGCACATTAAGAAAAAAAGATTTTATTGAGTTTATACAACAGGACTTGCTGTTGTGTTGCTTTTGTTCTTAGCAGTGTGTGGCTTGGCAAGTTCACTCTTCAGTGAACTTGCTGTTGTGAAAGTTCTATAAAACAGTTGGAAGACTTCCTTGTACAATCCAGAGCACTGATGCATCTACCTGTATGTTGCTTTTGTATTCATATACTGCAAGAGGCTTAACTCCTGTTCTAGGAGGGGCTGTCTAATTCTAGCCAAACAGTTGCATGCTCATGCTGAGTTTACAGATAAACCTTCTTATACTCAAATGTCAGGAAATAAGAGTGGGTGGTGGTGGATCTGTTAATGACAGTATTCCCTCACTCTACAGCTCTGAGACGTGTGCTTTCATACATAACCTTGGGAGACAGCAAGACAAAAGTGCGGGTTTGTTTCTGTGTCTGGAGCAAGCATAAAACCATCAGCAGTTATTTGGTAGCTGTGTCATGCAGGTGTTTGGCTTCCCAAGGCCAGCTTTGCTAGAGTTCAGAGAAACCAGAGAGGGAACGTGCACTTCATTCAGCACCCCACAAAACACCAGCTGCATGCTTGGGTGATTATGAGGCTCTCAAAATGTTTTTAAATAATTAAATCGCTTCAGAATTTTTTTGCAATTCCATAATACAGATTTCTGAATTGCAGCAGGCTTCCCTCAGCTGATGGCTGTGCAGAGTCCTCATTCAACCCAGTGAAGCTGGCCCCATGCCCTCCTCTCGTGTGCCCTGGTTGCTGCGGTGCAGGTCTCACACACACCAGGAAGCTTGAGTGCAGTGTCCCTCATGGAGATCCCTGCTGCAAGGCAGGACACAGTTTAGAGATCTTTGCTAAAAGAAAGCCCCAGTCAATCTCCCCCACTAGCAAGGTGGTGGTGTCTTGAGTGCAGAAAGTAAAGAAAATGGAGAGAATAAATAAAAAATGACTGAAATTAAAAACTACTCCATTCCACGTTCATGACATTTTTAATACTCATCTTGCTAAGATGCAGAACAAGGACTATTGAATTTCCATTCATTAGCAGCCAACAAGATATGAATGAGTATTAACTTGAAACAAAAACTTGATTTATAACATCAAGTTGTGCACTTTAAAAAATAATTACAAATCATTTTCAAAAGGAAGAGTAACAGTGGAAGCAGTAATGAATACAAAACATGACTGAGTAGGCTTAAAACATAACTTCAAGTATTCTATGGCATTTCCTCAGACATTTGTCTTAGATTTGTTTGTGCAATACCCATCTTTGCATAGTAAAGAAAAATTGGTTAAACTCCAGCCATAAGTAATCTGTTTCTTTTAACATGCACCTATACGGCTGTTAGTTGCCAGGCAGACTTCTCTTTTAGAAGGATCAGGTCAAATCAATGCGATCATGCAGCAAACTGGAACGAGCAATAGTTACCGCAGTTTCTTGTCCAGGTGAATAGATAAATAATGGAGCAAACAGGTAGTGGATGAAGTAGAGGCATTGCTGACCAGCTCTTCTTTTGATGATGCTTTGTGATGAACAAATGAATACTACATGGACTTTCCAAAGCACAACACAGGCAGGATGTAGAAAACCAATGCCCCCCAAACCCTGCGTTTTACCTG
>JAVHNF010026422.1:0-10716 GCA_034783455.1 Micropsitta finschii | reverse complement strand
TTCTGATATGCTAAATGTTTCCATTTCAAGTGAGTTGCAGCCATTATTTTTTAATAGTTTCTAACATTTTCATTTAAAAGATCTCCTTTCTTTTAAACAAGGATAAAATGTCCATGGACAAAGCCATATAAACCATTGCATAGGAAAGTTCTTTAAAAAAAGTGAAGTATCTTTCCAAAATTTGAAGATACCATATGTTTGTGGAGTTTGCAGCTCTTGAATTTGCCATTCTGCCTTTTTAACACTATCAAACATAAATGTTTCTTAATATAAGCTAATCTAGACATTTAAAGTGTGACAAAATACACTGGGAAAACAATTCAGTAGCATAGCTTAAAGATATATTCTTCCCAAATTTCAAGCCAGTTGGACAGAGCCTTGGGTGATGTGATCTAGTGTGAATCATCCCCGCCCATGGCAGGGGGGTTGGAACTAGGTGATCTTAAGGTCTTTTCAAATCCAAACCATTCTATGATTTTATGATTCTATATTTTATTTTTTACTGGCAAATTAAGTTAAATCAGTGGAACAGATTTGGTTCTGGACCATTGTAGTTTCCATGTGTATTCTTATCTGTTCTCTAACTGGCAAACAAAAGCAGCCACAACTCCTTCCTTAGCAAACTCCCCACAAGAGGTTCAATGCCATAGCAAAGGTTAATTTACTTGGCCAGGAAGGAAGAGGACCTGAGCAGCAGAAAAAGGAATCAAACATTTAATGAATTCCCTGAGTGGCCTCCGATAAAGATCAACTTCCCATAAAGCACAGATCATTATTTACAGCGACTCAGTGGCTACAAAATCCTCTAGGGAAACTGGAAACTATCTAAACTCCTTCAGGTTGTCTTGCTCCTATAATTTCACTGCTATACCATAGCTAAAAATCTTGATGTAATCCTTTTCCCTCTTGTAGGTCTGTGGAAATGTCGTGGTTTAAACCCAGCCAGGGAGCTCATTCACTCACTCCTCACCCTTCTTCCCCCCACTCCCAGAGAGATGGGAAGGAGAATCGGAAGAATGTAACTCCCACAGGTTGAGATAAGAACAGTTTAGTAACTAAAGTATAACACAAACCATACTGCTACCATCAATAATAATAATGCTAAAGGAAATAACAAGGGAAGAGAATACAACACCTCACCACCCACCAACCAATAACTCACCCCCACCCAGCAGTGAACTAGTCCTTCCGGGTAACTCCCAGTTACCTCCTGGGCATGACATGCTGTGGTATGGAATACCTCTTTGGCTAGTTTGAGTCAAGTGTTCTGTTTCTGCTTCCTCCTGTCTTCCCCTCCTCCCTGGCAGAGCATGAGGCTCAGAAAGTCCTTGGTCAGCCTAAACATTCTGACCAGTAACTATAAACATTGGTGTTATCAGTACTGTCCCCAGTCTGAAAGTCAAAAACATAGCTTTGCACCAGCTGCGAAGAAGAGAAAATGACTGCTACTGCTGAACCCAGGACAGGAAGTCACTGTATTTTGTTTGCTTATTTTGTTTTTTAAATGTTCCAGATGATTCTATGGAGAATAAATAGGTTCCTTAGTTATGGGGTTTTCCTAAACCTTGGTAGTAGCCTGAGGTGTTCTGAACAGAAACAATAAGTTTCTATTTAATCACTTTTAAACCAACTCACCAAGTTTCACACAACTTTAATAGTCTTAAAGCCAATTGTTTTGGTTATTTCTTTTTTTTCCTTTGCACATTTCTTTTCAGCTAGGCTGCCTTATGTAGTGGCACAAATCTCAGAGGAGATCCATTCACCTGCCTTTCCTGTCAAATTACATTGCAGAGTCAACAGTAGCCAGGGAAGTGTGACATTTCATGCTAGCTTTTTAGTTCCTGATAAATCTGTTCAGTAGAATATCTCCTATAATTCAAAATATTTTTGACAAATATTTAAATGCTAAAAAAAGAAGTTAAAAATATGAACTTAATATGATCACAGTCGGTCAGATTGCTTATACAATAGGCAAGAATATTTCAAGACTAGATTTTAAAAATAACCTAGTGGAAATAAGTTGAGAATTTACAAGAAAATCTGGCAGACTTTCACCAGAAAAACACAGGTGCAATTCTCGATCACATAACTCCTGAAATCAGGGTGAAGGTTTCCCCTGTTGATCTATTACTCCAATTAAATTATTCATGCTACCATATACAAACTAGTCTTTACCATCCCAGGCAAGATACAGCACTCTATTTTAGGTTTCTAACTCATGCCTGGGAGAGTCTGATGGCCAGGGACAAAAGACCATACCTATCCTGCCCCCAGATGCCTGTCTTCTCTAGAATTACTGTGTCCTAAGACTTGCATAACTTCCTGTCTAATATATACACTTCCTTCATCCATCTGTTTAGTATAAATTAAAGTAAGACTATATCTAGATTTATATATATGTATAAAATTCACCCTTGATCAGTGCAGTTCTCCTATGCTCCAACTCTATTTTTTCCCCCTCAGACACTGGTCAGAACTACATAAAATTTTGCAAATACAGTAATACTGGTCAAGTTATTGTCTTTCAGCTTACTATAAAATATGATCAAGGGACTTCATAATTAGTCAAACTGCACCATAGTTGTACATCAGGTGTATTTGTTTAAGCTTAACTCTGGCCCACCACTTGGAATGACATGTATTTCTATGAAAAGAAAGTTAGCCTCCCAAACTATGAAACCCATAACAATGGAGACTCACCCTGGACTTTAGTCAGGATAGGGTTGGGGTTTTGTGTGCATACAATGTTAATAGACAGATACTTGCATCCTGAATACAGGCATGCTAACTGGTCAGATGTATAACTTTGGTTGGCTTGTTGGTTTTGCTTTAAAAGAACAAAAGCAAATAAAAAATGTAAATACATGCCACCTACAGCCTCAATTTTATACTGGAAGTTGCTTCTTTCTAAAAATGTGATACTGTATTTATAATTATTTCCTTACAATAGAAAAAAGAATGGGTTGCATGTCATTTGAAAAAAAACAAATATATGCCTTCTTTTTTTCCCAAATTAGTGTGACTGTAATTTTTGTAAGATAACATGCCAGTAACTCCTAGTATTTCAAGGTTTTACTTTTTAACTGAAAAAAGACAGGTTTAAAGTTTCTCTAGAAAGTTGGTACCTTTCATTAAGATTTTGCTTTGGGGGAAGAAATCAATCAACCCCATAAATAAATAATCACCACACCATATGGAATGAAATTCCAAATCTATAGCAAAAACAATGGTCTTGCAAAGGAATCAGGAATTAGAATCTGCCTGTCTACATATACAAGGCAAAAAAAATTGGAAATTCCTAGGGAACATTACAATCCCTTCAGATGACATCTACACACATTAGCCTAAATATCAACTGAAAAACAGATTCACTAAACAGATCCACTAATGCATATATTTGAGTACATTAATAGCATCACTATTTAGAATGCTATCATATAACATATCTGATCAGGGTCAGAACTACAGTCTGTACAGTAATTTTATCTAAGACATAACTAGACATTCAGGCTATCTGTATTCAGAGAATCCTAATGATATTTATAAAATACATTGCATTTATTAAAAAAAATATTATTATCAACTATTTGCTGTATAATATTGCAAATCTGTTATAGCAAAAAGTAGTTTGTGGTATTTGCACAGCTACAAGTAGGCTAATTTTCAAGCACTTATAAACTATATAATTGAATTCTGTAGAGAAACTTTATGGTTTTTATTATTATGATTTGTGACCTGACAGCTGAGTACTGGGGAGGTTAATCAGTCATTTCAATTGAAGTGTGCAGTAGCAAAAAATTAGAAGAAAATAATTTGATAGGTAGGGTGTTTGGAAGAGTCTAGTCTTAAATTTGCAACAATCTAGCCTTAAGCTAGCCCAATCAAACTCACTGCAGCACAAATAAATTCAAGGTTGAATTCACTTATTCATGCTGACTTAAGAGGGTCCTGTGGGTTTTAAAAAGTTTGACAAGTTTAGCCACTTCCTTTTCTAGGTCATAATTTTGACTTCCCATACAATGTGCCTGTACCCTAACTTGTCTACTAATCTCTTCCTCTTGTCTTGGACTTTGAAGTGAGTATGGCCTGCAATCAATAAAAGTTGGGGACACGATTGCATGATAATATGGCTAAATCATCAAGATAACTAACTACATTTTGCATTAAATATTATATTTAGAATACACGTTCATGTTTTCTACTATCTCTTGTTTCAAGACTCCAGCTTCTTGAAGAAAGAGCTGTTTCATCTGTTCCCTTTGCAAAGTTCCCGGTTTCTGGAGAAGTGTGCCCAGCACATGTAAGCAAAAAAGCTGAATGATACATTATAATTAAAAAAAGAATGACAAACTTTACTAACCTTAAAATCTAAAAGATCTAAAAGATCAAAACATTCTGGGAGTCCTTCCAACTTATTTATCAACAGAGTGAGAAGAAAGAAACAGAAAGCAGAATTCTGGGACAAGAAAACATAACTCTGATTATCTGGGAATCCAGTTGGGGAAGAACTCATCTGCAAGCTATTGTTCATTAGGGGATAGTTGAGTGGATTCAAACTAGCAGAATGCTCACTTTTGAAAAGAGCTCCAGCAAGGGATTCCAGCTCTTTGTAGTTTAACTATATAGTAATTAGCAAATAGCTGTTTGCCAGCTGATTTTTTCAATTTTGTTTTCCTGTGTGACACAGAGCTTAAACCACAGCTCCTCATAAGTACAATTTGCAATATGCAACATACATGTGAATTCTAATACATACTGTACCACATATGTATCTGGATGCGCTTGCATGTTTGAAAAATGCTTTTTATCTATTTATTAACAAATGCTGAAAAACCTTGACCACGTTTTCTCAAAATACCTCCTCAGAGCAAGATATACTCAATGGCAGTATTGCAGCCATAGTAACTGCAGCAGGATTTGATGCAAAATCTGTAACAATTGTCAGACTGGTAGCTTTACAGTGTAATAACTCTAATTCAGTGAGAAGATGTGTTAAATGTTGTAATTCATATAGATAAAAAATGAACCTTGAGAAAATAGGAAATAGACAGGAAAAAGGTTACATTTAGATGAAAGGTTTTCTAGGTATTAGAGCAGAGAAGTCAGTTGCATGTTGTAGTAAACAGCAGACTTTTACTAACTAGAAAGAAAATGAAAGATTATGCTACTGTGAGGTACAAAGCATTGAAAGAATGCAAAATAACTTTCTAATTAGGATAAAGATGTTCCAGGATAGAGACCTGATGTTAAAAGCAAACAGAAACTCTTAGCAGCTTATCTAATGTGAAAAGAAATAAAGTAATAAGAATTAACTGTACAATGCTTTGGGCTGGAAGGGTACTTTAAAGATCACCTAGCTCAACCCCAAATAGGGAAGATGCATTTCTAAAGCACAGGAAAATATATAGATGACTAATAAGAGAGGGTTTACATCAAAACCTCTGAGTCACATTCAGAGGAAAAAAAAATGTATTTCGATGCCAACAAAAAGGGATGATTACACATACACAAAGGTGGTAAAACTTTTAGAAAAAAAAATTCTTACTGTTATCTATACACAGAACATTAACAGAAGGTTTATAATCATTTGACATTTTTTATAAAAACTACATTTTAAAATTAGTCATATCAATTTGGAAATATCAAAGTTAAGAGATTTACTATGCAATATAAAGAAATAGCTTCTGCATGGCGTGCCTTTGGGTTGCTCAAAGGTGAGAATAAACCAACATGTTTTATGAGGGGCTTTCTCTGAACTGCTGTGTAAGGATTGGCACTTCATTTGAAAGGGTCCTACTTTCAGTAGCATCTGTTCATTTATTTCTACCTCAGCTGACTCATCCAGCCCCCTGGTAGTAATGCTACTCTTGAACTAGACTTGACTTAAGGGACAACACTGAACTAAACCCAAGCCAATCCAGATTATACCAAACAGCTGTCACAGGTATACTGCTCATGTAGATCCAAGAGAAAGGGATCTGTGAGGGGAGCAAGCAGGAGAAGCTGAAGGAAAAGCAGCATGCAGCTATGTGCAATTAGAAGTGACAAGAGGGTAGAGAGAGTTGTCCTCTCCTGTCAGATCTGGCCAAAGAGCTCTGAGGAATCCCAGACAGGAAAGGGTCTCCAGCCCTGGAGTGGTAGGGGGATTGGACCCTCTAGAAAGAGGTTGTTAAGAGAATATGAAGTCACATTTAATAGCAAGAGAGATTAGAAGAGAAACTTATTAGACAAAATCTGAAATAACAAGTACATTGGCTGGCTGGTCAAATGCAAATTATACACTTGAACTGCTCAGACATCATGAGAAAAAGCTGTTACCAACCACATCATGCAGGTTATATTTCCTGCTAGTGAAAGACAAGTTGGGGAAGGTGATTTATACTAATGTCATCTGGACAACAAACCTATACAAACCTGAGGTTTTGAAACTTTAGTGTTAATTTGAGAATTCAGAAGCTGAGAAATTACCTAAACTGACAATGTTTTTAGGCTCAGCACAGCAGGATGCCTTTTATATAACAAATATAGAAATCTTATATTCTATTAGAAACTTTGTTCATGTAGGCTGCATACCCTGTATTTAAAAGGAAAATAGTTTTGAGCACATTAATTTTAGCCTAGAAAATGCTGACACATCTCTCTTAAGCATGTTTGAAATGTGGAGAAAAAAAAAAAAAAAAAGGAGAAATATGCCAAAATTTACACTTTCCTAGAAAACTGCCTATGTGGTAGAACCGCAGTGTGGTGCTACTTTTACGCTTGAATGTCAAACAACAGACCTAATGGGGAAAAAAATCATCTGATACTGAGATTTTATTTTTTTTTTAATTGTAGAAAGAGAAATAAAATACTGCAAATTAAATTCCACTACTTTCTGAGGAAATAATGATACAAAGAAACAAGCATGGTTTCCAGTTATTTTAGGTGTTTCTGCTCTACTGGAACTGGTGAAATTAATCACAGCCAAAATTAGGAAAGGAAAATTCTTAGAAAAGGCTACCTGTAGTGAATTGACTGTTAAAGAGAGCTGTAGAGCTGGATTAGGTATATGAAAACCTGGCACATTGGCAGGTTTACAGCACATTGGAGGCAAAGCAGAGCAAAAAGAAAAAAAAAAAGTCTAAGATAAGGAGCTATACCAGGTTTCAGAGCTGAACATACTGTGGAATTTTGGAGGCAAAAGAGAGAATTTTGTTAAGTGCTTTGGGAAAATAACCTGAATGGGCAAACTGTGGTTGTTGCCACAGCAACCATTGGTATGCAAGGAATCCCACACAAAACATTTATTGAAAAAGTCTAACAAATTTGGACTTGATTACAAGGGATGGTGCAAGCTTACTTCTCCAGGGGAAGTATTAAATTTGAAGCATATTATTGGTGCAAAATAATTGTGACTAAGATAAAGGTATGTTTTATGCTCATTTAATATTTTACCATCTTACATTTTGTCAGGCTTTGCTATGTGCATAGCAACAGGGACTTTCGCAGAGTTTTCTACATAACAAAATTTGTGTGACAAAAAGAAATATCTAGCTGGTGAAGGATAACAAGGGCAAGGAGATCTTTAAAAAAAAATGAAAGGAGTGGACTTGAACAGAAAGCTCCTGTAATTAAAATTAACTCAATTTTAATACCTGTGAATGAACAGTTCCTGACTGTAGATTACCATCCTCTGAAGACTATACAAGTTCTGTCAGATGTCAGATCAATCAAAGAAATTGGTAGTTTTCCAGGTCATGCAACCATTTCAAGATGACTTTAAATTACTTTATTTCTATATTTTAAGACAGAAAATCTGACACATAGCTGATATATGATAATGAACATGGTAACTCTTCTCTAGTAAGGCAACATAGAAAAAAGTCTCCTTCCCCAGGCCCAGAAAACTTAATCCATAATATGTGTAATAGCTAACTGGAAGGATCTTAGTCCCAGAAATTACAGTCTGTGAGGGACAATCATGCGGTACAGACTTACAGTGCACATGGTACTCTAGATTTTAATTGATGAAACAGAAAACATGAGGAAAAATGGTAACATTATAAATGACCATGAGAGAAGATAGATTTTATTGATTATAGGTTGGAATTTAGCTTCTGAAAAAAAAAAGAAAGTTACCGTCATATAAGCTGGGATGCATGGTTGTGTCTGAGGATGAGAGGGACAGGACTGAGGTCCATTTGTCAGATCATGCATACATTAAGAATTAGAAATGGAGGAAAAGGAGGGAAGAAATGGAGGCTTCCTAAGGAGAGGTCATCAGCTCTGCCATTGACTGGAACAGCCCCAAGGAGCTCTTCTGTGTCCCCTGCATTAATATTAGGGTAAAGATTCTTGTTCAAATTATCATCTACTCATATCCTCAATCAGTATTAGGTGCTCTGACAAGCATGGTTAGTTTAGCAATGCTCAGACACACACATATGTCTGTGCTGTAATCTAAGGGACTCTTGTTATTTCTCTGTCATGCCCAGGTTTTAGTACTTGTTCTAACATATTCAATTTTTAAACAAATTCATCCTGCTTATATAGCAATTACAAAATCAGGATATTTAGATGTTTCATGTGGTAAATATCGCATGCAGACAATCTCCAGAAATAGCAGTACTGCAACTCACTGTCAAATGATTTCAGCTATTTAGAATAAGTGTTGGAGTAAGGTCAGATGTTCATTCACAACAAATAAACCTTATCAGCTAGAAAAAAATAAAGCCTTTTGGAAAAAAATTGTAAAAGAAGTTATAAAAAGCAACAAGCAGCTGGAAAACTCAAAGAGGTCTATTATTTTCAAGAACAAAACTTGCTCTCCAATAATAATTAAAAGCAAATCCCTAAAGTAGGATCCTGTGAAACTATGCACTGACCGAGCAACCCTTTTGCTGAAATAGAAAAGGACTTGAGAAGGAAATAAAACTGAGCAAATAGACAATATCAGAATGCTACTACTAATGAAAACAACATAAGCAACATTTTTTTTTCTGCAGGTTTCCCAAATGAGGGGATTTCTTGATTAAAAATACGGAATTTCTCAGTACTTAGATAGCTAAACTTTCTTCAGCTGCTATAGTATAACATTATTAGACAAGATAACCCAAGTGCTTGTGAGATTTCTAGCTTAACTGGATTTTTTACATTTTAGTAGTATAATCCACAACGCTATTGGAACTGGCTCAGAAGAAAATGTAACAGAATTTAGAAAACTACTGTCAGATTTGCTACTTTAAGTAACTTGTATTTAAAATTGCTAACCTATTAACAGTGCCTTTTTCTATATAAATAATAATTTCAGATAACAGACTCAAATTTATAACATTTATATATATATTTTGTATTATAATTTTAATCATAAAACTGCTGGTTTGATGATTTATCTCCATATAAGCAGCAGGAAGGGATTCCCTCAAATTGCACACTGACCATTTTTACACAGAGCATGTTCACTGAAAAAGGAAAAACATCTGAAAACAAACTGAGGGAAAGCTTACACCTGTATGGATTCAAGTGAGGATCTGCTGAAAGAAACAAGATGAGGAAAAAAGTGACATGGATGCCTCAGCAACGTACATTAAAGTGAAATAAAATGTTCTTCACTCATTGTCACAGGCAAAATTACCTGGAATATATTTAATTATTGCCTATTAAAAAAACAAAAACCACAACCTCCCCTCCTGCCAGATGAACCCACAAAAAAAAAATAAAATAAACCAACACCAAACAAACAAACAAAAAACGGAAGAAAAAGCAAACCCCAACAAAAAACCTCCCCAAAAATACCAAACACAACCAGACAATCCAAACACCTTTAAGCACTGATTCAGGAATCGGCAAAAAGAGAACATAAGTAATTAAACAAACACATAAGTAAGCCTTCTTCCTCCCTCTTCTCCAGGCTTAGGTCAAGCATATTTTAAGTGCTATATCTGCTTTGCTTAGTCCCTCCAGTGAGGTGAGTGGTGGTGCAGGAGGCTGGGGTTGTGTGTGCATTGGTTTCTTTCTATTTCTTTGCCATGCTTGTTGCTGCTTTTCCTCCACTGCACCATGATTTGCAGTGTCCTTGCCCTGCCTGGGCTCACCTGCAATCCAAAGAGTTTCCCTGCCCTGGCACATCACAGGCTCCATTTAGAGCTGTCCATGACCAGCAGCAGGCAAATCAAAGCCTCTTCTCATGTTGTGCATCTTGCAGCCTGCTGCCCAGGCCATGCCAGATATGCCTGATAATCTCATCCAAAAGAAATTTCCAGGCAAGGAGTGAAGGACAAATATTTTGAGAATGCCACCTCCCAGTACTTACTCTCATGAGTAAGTACTGAGCACCATAAAAGGTTACTGCACATCATTACTGACAAAAAAAAAAACAACAAACAATCCACCCCAAAATCACAAAGACTCCAAAAGCAAACAGCAGGATTACCTTGTGAAGAAGGAAAACCTGAACCCTGTCCACAAAGATCAAATAAAGAAGAGGCATTGTCAACACTCCCACAAATGGCTTAAATAATTCATACACTTAGGGGCCCCCTTCCCTCTGAAGTTACTGGAGTTGAACTGAACCAAAGCAGTAACCTAGATCTTGAGAGGACTGAAACAAAGTAATAAAAATGCAGATAACTGATTTTTTCAGTCCCACCCTTATGACAATCTACCAAACAGAACAGATAGATAGATAGATAGATAGATAGATAGATAGATAGATATGTATGTATAAAGCTTAATCTG
>JAVHNF010026420.1:0-12526 GCA_034783455.1 Micropsitta finschii | reverse complement strand
TGGAGCAAGCTGCTCCAGTGGAAGGGGTCCCTGCCCGTGGCAGGGGTTGGAACTGGATGAGCTTTAAGGTCCCTTCCGACACAAACCAGTCTGGGATTCTGTGATTCTACTTGTGGAGTAGCTTTGTTTCTGCAGCCAGTGCTCAGATAGAGCAGAGCATGAAATGTGCAGTTCATCCGATACAGCCCTATATTATTTTCTTCACAGCGTAGGGATGACAGAATCCTCAGCAGGAATAAATACAAGGTTTCAGAAAAGATTACTGAAGACAGCAGCAGAATTGCTCTAGATTGCACACAAACCCTTCAAAAACCAAAAACCCAAACAAAACCCCAAAAGCCTCAACAAAAACTAAGGGGAGTTAAGTTTGATATCAGTATTTTATCTAACACCGAACAGGTAGGATTAGCAGTTAACAAAATATTCACAATCTGTTTGTATAGCATTACTTAGTGTGCAACAGTACTCTCTGCTCAGTTTGTTTGGTCATGAAGAGGTGCATTTTTTTTGCTGTTGGACATTGCTTTCTTGATATTTGGAAAGCATTGGGAATAAAAGCTTTCTTGCTCAAAGGAGTCTGTGTTACTTTAGAATTTAATTTGGTTAATGGGTATGTCAGCGTGTCCCACTGCAGGGAAAGCAGTTTACTGGCAAGATTGCGCAGCTCTGAACTGAGCTAAATTGAGCTAAGCAGAGAAAAACCTGGGTGCCTCAAATGATTTCTGTGAAAGGCCAGTAACATTTCTATGAAAGGTCAGAACTTCTCAGTGGAGCTCTTGAATGCTTTGGCAGTGAGTTAGTAGTTGATCGTTTCCAGCATTTACAATTTACTGGTTTATTCTAGGCCCATCGTTAGGTCCAGCTCGGTGGGTGGACTTACCTGAGGTGTTAGGCCCAGGAGAAAGTGAACAAACACGTAAGAAAGGTGTGTTCGCGGAACTTTCTGGTGTGTTTGCAGAGCCACCTACTGAAGTATTCAGGCGAAATATCTGTTCACCTTTTGGAAGTGAGCTTTGTTGCAGCAGTGGTGTTCTCACATTTCAATCGTCTGCTACAGTCCCCTTCGGGATGTACTGTGTTGTTTAACTTCTGATTTCTTCCACACAGTGTGTTAAGTTGTGATTAGTCGCTTCGTTTCTTGTCTGCTCCCAGAGGTGGGAGTTCAGCAGGATCAGTGCTGTGCGAGGTGTATCATGCACCCAGAAAGAGATGGAGCAGAGATGTGAAACCAAACCGTCACAGATCATTTTGAGTTTGCAGCCTAAAATCTTTTAGAGAGGTTCTTGCTCTCAGCTGGCATTTGCATTTGTCCTTAGAGTGGCAAATGTAATGTATAATGTAATCAACACTGTAATGTTGTAATCAGCGTTACAGTATTGATGTGCTATTTATGAGTACTGTATTTCTGTCACTGTGCAGAATAACGCTGTGTTCTGAACAAGGAAACAGCTCTGTATCCTAGAAGTGTCCACTAGATTATCATTCTAGTGTGAGCTAACCATCTTACTTCTCTTGCAGTACACAGGGAGTAGTGTGATGTGCATGTAGTACACAGGCCGGCCCCCCCAGAGCACCAGCAGCCATTTCATCTCCACCACCAAGTAGGCGCAAAAAATGGCAGAAATGGAGAAAGAAGGGAGACCTCCCGAAAATAAAAGGAGCAGGAAGCCGGCTCACCCGGTGAAGCGGGAGATCAACGAGGAGATGAAGGTGGGTGCCTGTGATGGGGAAGGGAGCGGGGGTCTCCCCCCCACCCCCCGCCTCCGTGCGTGGAAACGAAATAAGAAAGGATCTCTTGTCATTTTTTTTTTTGTAGGATGCACTGAGTGTGTCTCAACTCCGCCTCCTGGGCTGAAAACAGAGACGAATTCACAGGCTGCAAACCCTGTTCATTCACCAGCTTTATTTATTTTTTTAGCATAGCTCTCCCTCCTCTGGCTTTTTCAGCTCCTTGGGTGCCAGTGATGAGCCTTTTTTCCTTCCCTTTTTATTTGTTTCCACAGCCATCCCCTCAGGTATCTGGGAAGCCCTTAAAGTTAGGAAAGAAAGGGACCTCTTTTAGACACTGTATTTCTCTCATTTTCCCAGTAGCCAGCTGCAACTATGTAATTAAATTGTCAAAGTGCAGTGCTGCGGTCTGAGCCGCGCATCGTCGTTCTCGCACTTGAGCGCGGGGACCCCTTTCCTCTCTTCCTCCCACTCTCCTCGTCCTCTGCTTTCTTGTGTTTCGCTTCCCAGTCCATCCCAGCGGCAGAGGTGCTGCTGGAAGGTGGCTGGTAGGGGTTGCTTTTGCTGGATGTGTATTCTGCGGAGGGCTGTCCTGCCTGATAGGAACCGGTGCCAGTCCAGCTGTGCTCTGAAAGTAGCACTTGAGGCTGCCGCTCCAGATGTTAGGATGGCTGCGATCGCACAAAAACGTTATTGCAGGACTTCTTTTATCATTAGGTCGCCGCTCCAGGCTTGAGCGGTCTTATTTTTTTGCGCCTGTTTTCCATGTCTGCTCCGTGTCTGTTTGTTTTATGTCTCAAATTCCCCAAAGTTGGGAACAATGTACTGGGAGACTTCAGCTGAACTTGTTGTTGTTCAGTGTGCAGATAAGGCATAGTCTGGTTACGAGATGAAGCTGCTGCATTTAATTTGAATATGTCATTTATTAGGAGGCTAATTGTAAGTGGAAGACTGCCTGGAAAATGTAACACGTTCGCATAGTATGTATAGTATATAGGCGCGTATATAAATATGCATGATGCCTAGTGAAAATGTCTTTGCTTTCCGGAGCAGTGATCTCCCTGTGTAAAAATAAACGGGAATGCACAGTCCCCTCCCCTCTTTCCTCTCTGCACACCACTGATTTCAGTTAGGTGCCCTTTCCTGCCCAAGGCAGGCGTTCTTGCTCCTGCTGCCTGGGTAATGAGCATGTACACAGTTCTGCATGCCCATCGACTGGAAATGTGGACAAGTGTAGTATTAGGGGATTGAACACAGTAACGTGTAGGCACATCTCTGTGGAAACAAACCGTACTAGTTTTGGGTCCTGAGGACCGGTATTATTCTTTGCGAGATATATGGCACATCCTATTTTAGAGAGGGCTCTGTGCAGGCACTGAACATTGAGAGTCATGCCTCATTGTAATACCACATAGTTTTGAGGACTGCAGAGGTCTGTAGTATAGGGCAGTGGCCCCTTAGAGCATCACCTAACGTGATCTATATGGATTGCAGCTTTTAAGTTTCATAGGTTCTAGAATTACAAATTAGCTGATTTTAATCAAAACATGTGAAATGTTATCCTGGCTGGATATAAAGGCTGACTGTGCTGGATCCTCTGGGTTTGTTTTGTTTACTTTGGCTGCAGGCACACTCAGCGGTTTGGGAGATAGTTGTTCTTCTACAGTATAACAGATGTTTGTCTGAAAGGGTGAGGAAGAAACAAAAACAACATTGTGTGAAGGAGAAAAATTACACAATTTCAAACTAATGCTTTGGTATTAAGCACTGGCGTTACCCTTCATGTAGAGTTTCTCTTTTTTTAATCATGGGTGGCTGCTTAAGGTTAGAAACCTCAAGATTTCAGCTGACTTAAAAATTAAAGGCAGGTACAAACGGCATTTTGAACGGATGTGATTTCTGGTCGAGAGCGAGATAGCTGATGGCAGAACCTTTCACGAAACACAGGCCACCTTTCAATGTAAACTATGCTGTATATGCTATGCATTTTTAGTAGGACAGTTGGCTGCTATCATCTGAGAAGGGGAAAGAGAGGGGGATTAAAAAAGAAGTGGTTTGAATTTTGACTGGTTAAGAAAGTTAAAATCCTGTGGCGATTATTTACTCTCCTTTCTTTACTGATGAATTAAGATGTCTAGTTGTTCTTCCTAAACCCAAAGAATACAATAATGTAACAAATTTGTTACACCCTGCAAATGTTTGCAGCAAAAGGACAGAGGAAGCACAATGTGCCCTTGTGTAGGTTCATATCTGTAATGTTCAAACAGGCTGACTGTTTCCCTTAATCTGAACTGCTTTCATCTGGACCAGTGTAAAATAAGCTCTGGTAAGTAATCACGGCAGAGCAGAAAGAAAGGAATGTATACAGCAATAGACAGCCTAAGCTGTAAAAACTGTAACCCGAGTATCAGCAGCAGATCAGATATCAAGGCTTTAAGGTAGGGGAAATGAAAGAGATGAAGGGGAGGAAAAGACGAGAGAGGGAATGGAAAAGTCAGCTTGGAAAGTGAAGGAGAAGTAGGAGGGCCCCCTCAGGGAAATTTGGCTCAGGGATTAGGGAATTTTATCATGGTGTACAGTGACCTACTCAGGTTTCAGCCCACGTTGGATCGAATTGCCTCCCTTTGCTAGCAGAAAGAAAAAAGGACTGGTGTATATGTGATTTTTTTTTTTTTTTAATTTTTTTTCTCTCCCCTCTTTTGGATAATAAAAAAGCCTTTGGTACAAGTATCTATTTTAAGTACAGCAAATGCAGGGCACTATGAATGAGCAATAAAATTACCTCATCATAAAGACTTCCTTCAAGATTCAGTGTTTGATACAGCCAGGTATTTCCTCGAGAAGGTTCACAGCACCTGACTGGCTTGGTTTGGTCCTTTCCAGCAGGAGTGTCATAGCTCGGTTTTAACATGACTGGGTGGATATTCAGGTTGCTTGCTCTCTCCTTATGCCAGATGTTTTTGTTATACAGAAGTTATGTTTTTCTTGTAGCTAACCTAATGTACACGATGGTTATAACAAATTTGAATTTGATACAGTATTGTGTGCAAGAAGTACGTTTGTGCGGTTTTCCGATACTGCATTTCAATGAAGAATATATTGAGAAGGAACTGTTTTGTTTCACTCTGATCTTCACAGCCTCTGTTTTTTTCTAGTTATTTTTTTCCTTTTGTCCCCCATCCTCCTTCAGATGATAGTTTCCATTTTTATTTCCCGGGGTAGCGTTGTTCACCTCATGCTCTGGAAGAGAGCAGATAGTTACTCTGAAATTCAGTTCGGTGCCATTTATCACTTGCTGGTGAATAATGCCTGATAGATCCAAAGCTATTGTCATCAGGGAGCCCAGTCCTGTTTTAAGACTAAAATATTTCTTTACAGTTTCATTGATGAAAGCACTCATCATGGTGTGGTGATGGCTTCCCCATCCATCTATCCCTCCCCAGCTTATTTCCATTTGCCATCCTGCTGCCAGGCAGCAGTGCTGCTCCAGAGGAACAGCTAGGTGCTCTGCAGTGTTGTGAAATGAAGTTGTGTCCAATACTGGGTTGCACTGGAAGTTCTCCTGAACAAACCAGACAATGTGTCCACGTGTCTCTGTCAGTTGAAAGGCGAGCAGTTAATTTGCGCTGTAATTTCACAGGGCTGCTCCATGTGCCTGAGGAGTTTACCATCTATAAATATTCTCAATAACTAATTTGTATCTAAAATTGGGCTTCGTTCCTGATGCCTAGAGCTTAAGACAGCCCCATCTGTTACAGTTTAATAGTAAACTCATCAGAAGATCTTTCAGTTTAGTGTTTTAATATTCCCCGTTTGGCATTTAGAAGTACTACTGTCAGAAGGAGGGAAGCAGTGAAGCAGGCGTAGCAGCCCTGAGCCTGGAGCAAGCCAGATCCCTCGGAGTGCTCTGAAGAGTCCAAGGAAACTCCTCCCTTCTCTCCTGAAAAGCAGAAAATGTCCTTGGGAAAGTGGAGAAGCAGGGAGGCTTTATCAGTTGTACTGTTTCAGGAGACTGATGTGGAGGGCTTGTTTTTGCACTCTGCATGGAAGGAATTCTGCGGGATGAGTGTAAAGGGAGTTGTGTTGTCTGTACAGGGAGCCTGACCTGCCTGTGCGCCACAGAAACAGCACTTCCCCAAACAAAGTTTGTATTGCAGAACCAAATGTGTACGTTGGAGCACAAAGGAAATCAAAGCATCAAGACATTTTGCTTTCTCATAGCATGAAATTCAATATGGTGACAACATACATAAACAAAGAAAGTGAGTGTGGTAAAAAAGAAATCCAAATTCATATTGTGACCGTAGAAACCTTTTTATTTCCTTGGTGTAAGTGAAAAGTGAATTTGTGGGGCTTTGTACTGAGTGGGTTCTGCAGGCAAGGAAATGGAATGGAGCCACTGTGCTTCCTCCCAGATCTGAAATAAACATTCAGCAGTAAAACCTAGAAGAAAATGAGTCTGACAGACTCATTCTCCCCTGTGTTTCCTGCCTCCGTGTTTGCCAGGCCTCGTTTGCTGAAGCCAGGCCTTGCCCCCTGTGAATAATGTTCATAGAGAAGGGAAGGCAAGAGGTCTAAGATGGAAAGAGAAGCATGGCTCAGCTTCAGAATGTATTAATTAGCAAAGATTTGGGAAAATGATGCATTACAGTGTAAAAAAAATCAAGCTGTAGGTGTCCTGTTACGATGAAATGAATCCTAAAGAGGGAATAAATGTGATATTTTAGCATATAAGTTAGTCTCACAAAGGAGAGAAACCACAGTCTGGCGAGTCAACACCCTCTTCTTCATCTTTCCTATGAATAGGAAGCAAATTCAAGTCAAAATACCAGTGAGCATAATAGTTAGGTAGTTATCCTGGCTCTTCCAGGAGGAAGGCTATTTCTGTACATCACAAGAATAGAGAAATCACAGAGTTAAACCATGCAAATTACGCATTGCCATGCAGTAGTGATAAGTGGTTTGGGACTTAGCAGGGGGCAAAGGAAGAATTGCTGTCTATTAGGAAAGAAGGGCGTTGGCAGTGTTGTATGACTGTGGCCACTGGAGCGTTTTTGGGCCAGTTTCTTTGGCAGGGATGCACTGGTTGTGCTGCAGCCGCAGTGAATGCCTGGCAGTTAGGCAGCTGCGATGGTACGCTGTCAGCTAGAGCAGCATGAGAGATTTGGCTCTGGGAGGATGTTCACTGACTGCCTGGGTGCACTGGCAGCTTGGTGTTTCCACCACAGCCTTGGGAGTCTGGCTGCTTGGTGCATGCACAAGAGGCTGAGTGTGGCATGGTGATGTGAGCACAGAAGCACATGGGGCAGGATTTTGGTGCTTGTTTTCTCAGCTCTGGTGTTGGCCCACTCTGAACAGCACAGATGCTTGCTCTCTTTGTTTCCCTGCAGGGGACTGAGCATTGCCTCCTGGGCAGGGCAAAGCTAGTTTCTGTGCTGCAGTTTTGCAGTGAAATCCATGGATCCTGCAACGCTCCTGTTGGGTTCACTGGGATTTGTACTGGGCCAGAGGGTCCTAGCTTGGCAGTGTGGTTGCTGACTTGGATTGTATTGATGATGGACAGAGCTGTGGGGTTGGGGTGGCAGCCTTCAGCCTGCAGACCCTCCACATTCCATTTGGGAAAGAAAGTAGGCATGGATGAGCTCAGTGCCTCTGCTGTCCTGTTCCTGCAAAAGCTTGGAATTGCAGCTACTTGCATATCCTTCATCTGGTCATCCATACTTGTCTTTACATCTCCTTCTCTCTGGGCTTTGGAAGGTCTGTCATCTCTCAGTTCAATTGGTTCCTGTGTAGGCTGCTTCATCAGTGCTTCTGCTCTCATGCTTCAACCTCAAGTTGATCCCTCATTCTTGCTTTACTGAAGCACTGTTTTTCTATCATCCTTCCTTTCACTAACCATTTTAAGCTTGCACATCTTCCCGTGAGGTTCTGCTGTGCATGTACAGGTTGTGTATTAATTGTCTTGCTTCCTTCCCTTAAGTTCATCAAGAACTGGGCTTTCTTGCCTTCCTCTGCCCCCTCCTTTTTTTTTTTTTTTTTTCCTGCATTCACACAGAGAAAATTAGTCTTGTCTCATCTCATCATTTGTGTTTTGACTATTGCCACCACACTGGTCTTTACAAATCCCATCTTGTTACTGCATCTTGAACCCATATAGATTGGGACTACCACTGCAAGGGAATGAGTGGAAACAATGGAATAAGAATAGTGGTCATCTTTAGGGGAGCAGCTTCAGCAAGGATATGAGGAGGGACTTTATAAGAGCAAGTAGTGATAGGACAAGGGTAATGGCTTTAAACTGAAAGACAGTAGATTGCGATGAGATACTGGGAAGAAGTTCTTCCCTGTGAGGGTGGTGAGGCATTGGCACAGGTTGCCCAGAGCTGTGCTCCATCCCTGGCAGTGTTCAAGGCCAGGTTGGATGGGGCTTTGAGCAACCTGCTCTAGTGGAAGGCGTCCCTGCTCATAGCAGGGGGTTGGAACTGGATGAGCTTTAAGGTCCCTTCCAGCCCAAACTGTTCTGTGGTTCTATGACATGACCTGTGTGACCATCAACTTGACTGACAGGATATTAAATGTTGCTGCAAATGGGTGCTGTAGTTGTGAGTCTGGGGGAAGGTGATGTACTTCTGTGGATGCCTATCTATGTGAGAGAGTACTGAAGAAAACATCTCTCAACTTTGACTACCAGCTTGATAAGGATGGGATCATCCTCTTACTTTGATATGCATAAAGTACTGTGTAATGAAGCTCTGGCTGTCAGACACAAAGAGAATAGTTTAAGAGTGATCATCACTGTAATAGGTAAGATAATTTATGAAAGAGTAGCTTATTCTTTTTTTTCTTTATCCAAGCATCCTTGTTGAGAAATCACGGTGTTAAAAAGGGGCTTACTTTTGTGAGTGCAATATGCAGCCTTCTTGTACTCTCATTGAATTTAGTAGGAAATACCCCAGTGTTGTATATTTTTTTTTTTTCATGAGTCAAGTTTCTGTGATGGGTAATTTCAAAATAATTTGTATTTGTGTCATTATGAGTGTTCATTTTTGTGTGTCACCTGTCATGGGTAGAAAAAATGAGACTTGAAAGGTACTTAAACTTTGTGCCATTACAAACCAAATCTGATCACTTTGACTAGATTCTGAAGAGACATATACGTGTATGAATTGCAGGAAAAACATACATATAGCCTTGTTTACGCGTTCTTTGACAAGTAATTGGAAATTACTCGTTGCCTGAGTTGAACAACAGTACAAATAAAACACAGAGCATCGACAGGAGGCAAATTTAGAGCTACTCAATTTGGTTGCATGGGGTTTAAATCAGGAAGACTCTGCCAATTGGTCTCTACCTTGCTGAATTAGTCTCTAGGGCTGCGTCTCCATAGCTGAAATTTAGCAAAGGAAGGGAAGCTGGCAGAGCTTGCCTTTGTGCCTCCATGGACTCATCCAGGTCATTCTGGGTGAGCTGCAGTGGTGAGGTTTCACTCCTCATCTCCAGGTCATTTCGTTGTTGGATTCTCAGGAGTTAGAGACAGGTTCTGTGCTGAGAGAGAAGTTTTCTAAAAAGCTAAAAACCAACCAACCAAAAAATTTAGAAAAATTTCATGGTTTTGCTAATATTTAAAACACAGCACTGCATCAAATGAGGTAAATACATACATTAGAAATGGGTGTGTGCGATAGCCACAACACTGTATTGTATTCATTGCAAGCTCTAGTAGTGACATAGTTCAGAAGTAATGGGCTGTCATACTTACAATGCTTACAGTAGAGGTGGAGGTAGAACGATGAAATGTTTTCTGGTGATTCAGGGCAGCACCAGGCAGCCATGAAACTGAGATTTCCAGCAGGAGGTCAAGTGAAAATGAAAGGGGAAAAAACCAAAAGGAAATTAATGCTCCAGAAGTCTACTGTGGGGTTTTGTGTTGGTTTTTCTTTTCCTGAAATGTGTGTTTGTGGCACAATTGCACAAATGATACTCCTGGAAGAGTACAAATTGCTTGTGTTTATTGCTTATAGCTGTTTTCCAGCGCTCCTTGAGTGACAGGAACACCTATGCAATCTGGTGTGATGAATGAGCCAGGAGCAGTGCAGGACTCTGATGTTCTGGGGCAGAGTGTCTGCTGTAGCTTTGAATTCAGAAGCAATTATCATCTGATTAATTTTATTTATTTATTTAAATGACTGGGGAATTGCTGTGTTCTATCATTAGACTTGCTCCCACTCAAAATTAAGCTAGAGCAGCTACTAAACAAAATCTAGCAATGTGCAAATTTGACATGTACCATTTGTTTTGAATTGGTGTCATATTCTCCTTATTCGTTTGCTGGTAGCCAGAGTCCCAGGAGATGGTGCATATCAGGAGCATTATTTTAGATGTCAAGCTCTTAAAGGGAAATTAAATTTGGAATTTATTTTTAAAGAATAATGGTAAAAATACACAGAGACCAAATAGAAAGGCTTTGTGTGTGGCTTTTTCGTTTCATTTAATAGTTGTCATACTACTTTAAGCTGATCTTTGCTATCACAGTAATTCATTAGCTGGTTTCCTTTGGTAGTTTCCTAAATCCGTAAGCTGTAGAGCTCCATAGCACTATTTGCTTTCTGAAAGCTCTGTTGCCTGGCTGCAGATTTCTTAACTTACTCCACTAAATCTCCTGGCCCAGTAATGAGCATTTTCTGCAGAAATATTTTTGCCACGTGACCTAGAGGATGTGTTTTTAATAGAATTTCAGAGTTATGACAGTCATGTTCCGTATTTTGCATTTCCATGCAAACATAAAACGTTAACCACACGGCTGCTTGGAAATTGGTTGAAAATAAATACGGCAAAACTGAGAAAGGTTTCCTTAAACAAATATAAGAGATGTTTGTATGAAACGTTATGGTGAAATGCTTTCATGGTGAAGAGTTTTTAAGTGATTTGACTATGTAAGGGCTTATAGCCGAGGAAAAATGTCTTCACTGTGATTTTATTTGATTTGGTTCATGGGCATCTCAAGGAACTGTAATTGTGTCAGTGACCTGCTCCAGCTGAAAAGATTGTAGCACAGTACGATTGATTAACTGCTGGCTGAAAAAATCCCTTCCTTTCTGTTATTCTCTTGCTGCAGTCTTAAATATTTTATGGCAACACAGACAAGTTTGTATGACGAATGTATGTTAAAATATTTCTGACACTGAATACCAGAGCAAAAGTCATAAATAACTATCCTTTTCATTTTTTTTAAATTACAGACTTATGAGTCTCCGTCATAATTACATGTGCCAGTCAGAGATTTAAATGCATTACACTTTATGCACTTGACTTATGAAATGAACATTAGTCTTTGAGGAGGTGGGCCAAACCTGACACTTGCTCGTGTAGCACAGATACGGTTCGATTTATGCAGTCCTCCATTCTTTCCAAATGGTTATTGATTACATAAATAAGTAGGCAATTTTTCTCTTTCAGAACTTTGCAGAAAACACTATGAATGAGCTCCTTGGCTGGTATGGTTACGATAAGGTTGAATTGAAAGATGGAGAAGATATTGAATTCAGGAACTACTCAGCAGATGGGGAAAGCCGCCAGCACATTTCTGTTCTTAAAGGTAATGTGACTTCATGTTTCTGTGTTCATGCGAAGAAGGATTAATATCTCAACCTGTTGGAATTGGCATGGGTTGGGAAGTGTGTTCTGCTGCTTGCTTTGTGGTTGGTTTACATAAGGATATCACAGAGTGCATTCTGGTCTGAGGAAGCCAAGAGGGTATGAGGAAAATCCCTTAAAATTACTGTTAGTAGACTTACTAATATACCTTCACAAATAATACCTTTTGTGAGTCAGTTGAAAGTCCTGTACCTATGGTATTAATAAACTGCTCAGCTGGAAAAGAAGGATCACTTTCTTAGCAGTGTGGCTTTAAGGAACCCTTTTGCTTTCAAAACTGATGCTTTTTGGCTATGGCTTTTTAAAATGCTGTAAGATTTTGAGCTGGAATATTCACAACACATGTAGGAATGAGAGTGAACATTCACAAAAGGGTCCTTACCCATGTTTATACTAGACTGTCTTCTGCAAGTGCTGTGGAAGTTCTCCAGGGATGGGATTTGTTTGGAACAATGCTAGATCTTCATGGTTCAAAATGTAAAGGATGGGATCCAGTCTGTCTGTTAAAAAATGTAAAGGGTGGGATTCAGTTGCTGCCTTCTGACTTTTCAGTCGCAGGGAATGGGTAGGGACTTGTAATCAGAGTAAAGGGAATGCTGCATCTTGACTTATCCAGAAAGAGTTCCTCAAAGAGAGGAACTGTGGCAAAAAGAGAGGAAACTGTGGCAACTTTTATGTTCTTAGGCTGCCACTTTTCACTACATTTGCGGCCAGCTGTGTTTGGGTTTTCTTTCTGATGGCCCACAGTGGCTCTGTATTCAGTGAGTGTTGTAGTGAGTACTGGTATCAGAGAGACAAGTTCTGAAAGACAGATGGTTAAGAAAAAAGTGGAAAAATTAGAACTAAAGCTGAAATAACCTAACCGTGTTAAAATTGAATGTTTGCAGCTTGTTAGTTCTGTAGTGACATTGGTGATCAATGTTTTTTTCATTGAAAATGTGATGTCATTAAGTCACCTTTGAATAAACTTGTACTTGAGTAGTGATGTGATTCATTTATTTATGTTTTAATAAATAGATCTTTTATTGAATGGTTTATGGCTTCAGTCTATGCCTGATGAAATTTGTGATATACTTCTTTTATAGACACATGATCTGACTCATGTTTTATGTACCAAAGAAAGATGTCAAATACCTGTGGCAGG